>CM054126.1:7913069-8008078 GCA_028751855.1 Ambrosia trifida | reverse complement strand
TATACAAAAAGTAAACAAAAAGAAAAACAACATCATAGTCAGGTCATGTTTAGCTAATATAGAATATCATCCAAGAACGAAAAAATTTAATGGTTTCTCATTATTAGTTAATAAATAATTAAATAAATAAATAAATGTAACTTGTAACTAAATTTACTAGTCCACACTCGTAGAGCCCTAAGAACCAAATGTTTGTGTTAAGCAGAATAGACTCTTGTTGCCCGCTTACCCACCAACTAAATGCAACTTGCTTCAAGAATGATATAAAATAATAAAGCACTAAAATAAAAAAAAAATAAAAAAATCAATAACGCATTACCTAAATAATAACCTAAGAAAACAATTCATGATTCTTAAGAATGCCTAATAGATATCAACATAAGACAACTAACAAATAAACCCCTAGAAAACAAAATCCTAAATCTTTACATTACTTGGTTACTCGAGTCTTGTATAGGCGTTACACGGGCCCGACTCTTACAATATTCTTGCCACAGGCTAACCATCCGCAAAATGCAGCATACCGCGGTCAACAATCCTAACACCCCCAAAAGTACAATGCCCGAAATCTTCCAACCGCGGCTCCCCCACTTGACCCACGAGTAGCACAAGTTTGCGAAAACGTTGAGAAAACACACACACGACGTGTTCATGAGCCCCATAAACAGCAAGTTCTTTAATATTAAGTCGTGCGCATCAACAGTCTCTTGATGTCCATAATGTTTTTCGATCATGTCACAACAACTAGGATCGCTAGAACACCACCAAAGATGAGGACAGTCAACCTCAAAACATACATCCCATGTGCAAAATTGTGGTTGAATACTAAATAAGCCCATGTACGCTTCAAAAATAAACCATAGGTTGACTAGTGTGCCCCAAATATCTATCCGAATGGCTGAAAGTAGAACGCCGAATACGCAAACGTTGGCAGCCCAAAAGAAGTAGCAAACCGGGTGGTCTTTGAGAAAGATTAACCAAAAGACCATGACCAAGCTATATACACCGTCGACCCATAAGAAGTCAACGATCTGATGATGGTTTATGTGGGACTGTAATGGTTGGGCTTCAACATCGTCCATTGTAACGATGATCAAGGGGTTTACTTTGATCTCGAATTTAATGTTCTAGGTTTAGGGGCGTCGTTGTCATATGATTTTATTTATAAGCTTTAATCTTATTTAGTGATAGACACAAAATCGAAACCTAACTTAGCTATGATTATGGAAGTAAGTAGTTCATGTTTTTCAGATAAATTCAAACACTTATTATTCACCAATATATCTAACTCCACGCATTTTAAAAATATATATATATTTAGATTAAATCCTTTATTTATTAGTTATAGCTTTGTGGTTTTTTTTTTTTTTTTTTTTTTTTTTTTTTTTTTTTTTTTTGTTGCAATTGCAAATTGTGTTTTCTATAAATACGGTGTTTTTTTTACTGTACATTATGTTTTTTCCGCTCACTGTGTTTTTCTAAGTTGTCATTTGTGTGTTTTATGTTAAACTCAAATTTTAGACTCAATAATCAATTTAGTTCCGGTTGTTCATGTATAAGTTTAGAGAACTGGAAAAAAATGTCAAAGTGTGTAGCTTTTTTTTATACCCTAATATTATATTTGACTTAATTTATCGAAATTCAGAATTATTTAAGTTAGTTTTTGGATGATTGCTTCCATTTTTGTCAGACAACTTTACTTTGGCCAATGTTTCCTTTTTATTTAAAGTTAAGGTTATGGCATGATTGCTTTGTACATGTATTTACTGTGTTTGTGTTCATGTAATTCATTAATCATGTCTAGGCAACTCGCTAATCATGTTAAAGATAGTATAAATGTTTTTGAACCTACCATTACATATAAGAATCAGCTAATTACATATATATATATTCATAGATGTAGTCAGTTTGGTAAGAATATTGTTTTATTCGGTGTCACAAAAGGTGATCGGTTGTATATCTTATAATAAAGATTAAACAAGTATGTCATTCTTTCACATATGCTCATTTTACACATTAGAATCGTCTATCATTATCATCATGACATATCATTTGATACCAATTTGGTTGATTTTGTTCTCTGGTTCACATCGCATGATTAGAGTGTCTTGAGGAAGTGACAAAGTTGTACAGAGACTTCAGTCGAGCAAGAGGTGCACACATAGAATTAGAAGTAAGTTTTATGAGTTATTGAGTATTGATCTTTTACAATATATATAATATATATATATATATATATATATATATATATATAAACGGTTTATTCCTTTTATTGTACGTACATTTTGTCACTTCATATAAGATTTGTCTATCCCAGATGCTCTAAGGGATAAACTAGCTTTATCTATATCTATATATGTACTACATTATAACGGATGAGGTATGAGCAAATATGTCCAAATTATTCAAAGTTAAGATTGTATACCAAAGGTTTCTTTACAATTTCCTAAATTTTTCAACTTTTCTTCCCTGAATGCCCCTAGAAGATAATCAATTTTTATATAAAAATGGAACTCACCAAACTAAATAAACACACGTTGATAACAATATTTTTGAACAAATTTCATATAATGGCGATGAAAGATAATAATTTATGTTACCACAATGAATAATGTTATCTCAACTAAACTTGTATGAGTTTTAAAACTTTGCCATAATAATACTTATATTATTAACCCTTTTCATATATATATATATATATATATGCATCTACCCAGTGGCAAAGTGGTCAGGATGGTTCGGCTCACTGGCTACATTGGGCAATTTTTTAGTTGTTGGGTCAGGTTGGGCAAGTATATTACAAATCACAACTTTTATTTTCTAAATGGACAGTGACCTTCATATGATAGTGTATACAATATCATATTATTACTACACGTTTTGTCATGTAAATGAACTTTATCATTTAGCAAGGTATATTCAATGGCACGGTTATGTAGATATGCTATGACCGGACAACTTACACAAGAGTGATGTTTATGTTCATATTGGTCTGTTACAGTAACATACATTTGGTTTATTAAGATTTGTTCAATAATGAGTACATAGTTTTCTGGTGAACTGCAATCAGCTGTAAGTGGCGGTGCAAATTTCTTTTCTTTTCTTTTTACGAATACTTGTTAAAACATAGTGTGCACATTTTTATTCTTTTTGTGTAACTTGTGGCAAAAAAATCTAAGTATCATAATGTTGTATTGCCCATTTTGTGGATCCCGCTAGGGATGAGATCGGTACCGTACCCGTACCTATACCGTACTCGTACCGAAATACCCGTACCGAATTTGAACAAAAGTGGGTACCGAGTACCGTACCGAATATTAGGTACGGGTACGAGTACGAGTACGATTACGAGTACGAGTACGGGTACGAGTACGGGTATTGGTACCGGGTATTTCGGTACGGTACCCGTTTGGTACCATTTTGTTATTTTTTTCTTTTTTGAGCACTCGTACGGATACCAAGTAGGTAAACAATTACGAGTATCAATACTATACGGGTACCAAATTGAAATTTTGGTACGGGTACCAATATAATACATGTACCAAATAAGTAAAATTGATGCGAATACCATAAATACCATATTACAAAGTAAAACATATAATCAAATTCAATAGTATATAGAATTCGGTTCCCATACCATTTTTACCCGTACTCGTACCCGTACCGATACCGAAAGTACCGAATACCGAAATCAGTAAAAGTGGGTACCGATACCTATACCGAGTACTCAAAATCGGTACGGGTACGGGTACCGTACAGGTACGGTATGGGTACGGGTATAGGTACTCGGGAAAAATTGTTCATCCCTAGATCCCGCTACAACGCGCGGGTAAACCCACTAGTATAAACAAATGAATCTCAACAATGTGTATAATTATGTATAAAAAAATTTACATGAAAGGTTACAAAACAATTTTTTTTATTAATACAAATCAATAGAAAACTTAAAATTTTATTTACGTTGTTAATTTCATTGTGGATTTATTTTTTTTAATTATGTGTTTACGTTGTTGTTAATTTCATTGTGGATTCATTTTTTTAATTATGTGTTAAATGGAAAGAAACCAACTAAATACTTACATTTTAAAAATATCAAAGTCTTGTTCAATCGGGACTTTTGTTTAATAATTTCTATAAGAAAATTAATTGTTTTACATTTTTTTTTTTGTCTGTTTAATTTCCAATAAATTTCTTGAACTTTGATTCTTTGTAGATGATTTTTTTTATCTTTGTATTTTCAACTCTTCATTAATTGTTGTAGCTTTAATCATTCATCTATGAATATAGCTATGTGTTATATTTTGTGAATTTGCACTTCATGATTTGTTGAACTTGATATTTTATACTTGTTGATCTTAATCAATACTTGATTGATTCATTAGCTATCAACAACCTAAAACTTTATTGCCATACTTTTTTTAACGATCAACGGTAGACACTAATAACGAAGTCTTGCACCCTTTAGATTCGGTTTCCAGGCCTCCCTAAGGTCTAGTCTCTCATTTTAAAATAACCTTACTCTAAGTGGGATTTGAATTCGTGACCTCCCAGGGCAGGAACCCCACAAAATGAGTAAACTTTCCCCACTCCATTGCAACCACCATGGTCGGCCCTTGGGTGGGCCGGGGAGGCCAACCGGCTAGGGTCCAAAAATATCGATGGCACATTTAAAAAAAACATATATACGTATATGTTTTTTTAAACACATCTTTAAACCTTTAAATTTAGGTCTATTAAACACATCTTTTAAATTATAAAATAACCCAAATATTAGTAACCCATAACAAGTTTAAAAGCCCACTACCCATTTATTTTAACTAAATTAAAAAAGGCAAAAAGAATATAAGCAAGCAAGCAAAATTTCCCCCCAACCCAATTTAAAAACTTTCAGCTAAAAAGAATGTTAAAGAGAGCTTCACTCATCCTCGTTTACCTATTCGCTTATTACGGTATGTCATTAACTCATTATAATATTTTAATTGCCGTTTAAAGAAATTAGTTTACGCTATTTATTTCATCAAGGCTTAAGGGTAAGAGGCACATTTTTTATGGCTCGGCCCGGGTACCTGAATTCTCAAGGACGACCCTGGCAACCACTAAGTTACAACATCATTGACCATTGCCATACTTGATCTATACATTAGGTGTTTAGGTACATGTAGGGGTGGCAAAATAGGTAGGTTGGGTTGGGTTGGTTGTTTTGTCAGGATGTGTTTGGGTTAAGATGTGTTTAGGTCAAGATGGGTAGATTAAAAAATGGGTTAAGATGGGTTTGGGTCAGGATAGATTTGGGTCATGATAATTTGAATCAAGATGGGTTCAAATAAAGATGGTTAAAAGAATAAAAAATAATAAAAAGTTAAAAAATAATAAAAATAATTAAAAATAATTAGAAATTAAAAAAAAGTTAAAAAATTAATAAAACATTTTAAAAATTAAAAATATTAACGACCCGAATCATTTCGGCTCAAACGGGCCAGGTCTAAATACATGTATGTGGTATAGGCATACATTAAAATTGCTCATCCTAACTCTCTTGAAAATTATAGTAAACCTAATTCAATCCACAAGTTCAAATCTTAAACCTAAAACAACCTAAACCTAATTAAATGGGTTAAAATTGTCAGGTCTAAATACATGTATGTGGTATAGGCATCGTTACTAGCAACAACCTAATTACACAAGTTTATAATTTCAATCATATCAAAAGTATGGATCATTTGTGTCTCTTAATTCTTATCATTAGCACCAAACACAATTTTTCCACAACAATTTCATATATAAGACTACCCGGACTGAAGGGGGGAAAGAGGAGCGTGATGCGCCACGTGGCACTTGTGGGACCCGTGTGTGAAGGGTGAAAATTACGGGGAGTGGAAGGGGGGGGGGAGGGGGAAATAATATTATATTGTGTTAAAGTTAAAAAAAAAAAATCTGACCAATCAAAACCCTCCACCTCTTTTCAAGCCCCCCCCCCCCCCCCCCGGGTGGATTCTTCCCCGCCCAAAGGGGCCACGCCACTTGGTGGCGGTGTTCCCGCCCAAAAAGCTCCTCCACGCCAACATGATACCGCCCACTCCGTTTAGTCTAAAGACGAGCTTAACAACTTTTCGAGACTATTGCTCTTTTGAGCTTATTGTTGTTTTCTCTTAGGCTGCACAATTGTGTGTGTGGTGGGGGAGGGCATGTGAAACCTATCCACGTCACCAATATCACTGTGTAAGTGGCGTTAAGAAGGTTGGGTTAATAAAGTTTTGTTATATAGCTTTAACTATAGCATGTAACTTGGTGTTTGTTTTGTCTATGACATATTGCTATATGTAATAAAATAAACATTTATGTAGTAAAAAATATTTGCATATAAAAAAATTATACCAATTATTTTCATATTAAATTTGTATAACTTTTATTAAATAATCTTATATAATACACGTGTTTATAGCCAAGTATACTAGTGTATCTACACATCTATGTATTGCAAGAAGGGAAAATTACGAAAATAGCCCGTTGACCAAGCGACTTACCAAAATAGCCCCCTTCTGTCTCTTAAGAGAGACGGGTTACCAAGTTCGAGGCACCCAAGACGTCTCCCGAGACGTTTCCGGTTTGGACAAGCTAGGTGACGACACGTGTCTCTCCCACCTGCCAGACGTCTCCGATGACGTCTCCGCGCCGCCGAGACGTCTCCGGTAAAGCTAGAGACGTCTCCAGTGACGTCTCACCTACCAGACGTCTCTAATGACGTCTCCGACAGGTTTCCCGGTGACGTCTCCTCTGTGTTTTTTTCCTGGTGACGTCTCCGGTGGTGGCGGCGGCTGGGTTTTCAGAGAGAAAGAAGTGGTGGGATGACGGAAGGCGAGGAAAGGAGCGCCACCGTTGTGGTGGTAGGGACAATGAAGCAGGGGTGTTGTAGGTTGTCGGGTTGGTTTCCGGTCACCGAAGATGGAAAGGGCGACCGAAGTGAACTCTATTCCGATTCTTTGTCTTCTTTCTCTATCTATACGTAATATTGGTTTGGCAGGTGTATGAATGAATGTTTGACATTTATGTATGTATGTATGTCATATATATGATGTA
Source organism: Ambrosia trifida (assembly GCA_028751855.1). Classification (NCBI taxonomy): domain Eukaryota; kingdom Viridiplantae; phylum Streptophyta; class Magnoliopsida; order Asterales; family Asteraceae; genus Ambrosia; species Ambrosia trifida. The sequence goes on along the minus strand of CM054126.1, from coordinate 8,001,001 downwards.
TGAGCCTAAAGAAATTTTATATCTTTCTTTCGTTGAAGATGTGCAGAGAAGGGTCTGTGGAGACGTTTTGGGATAGAGACCACAAATGTCTTGGGAGTTGGGATAGAGAGAGGAGAGAGAGAAGTAATTATTATTGATGAGAGAGACTGATGACATGACGATGAGTTATTGGCTGGATTTAGAGACGTCTGAAGCGTCTCAGAATGTGTGACCGTCTCTTCAAAGAGACGGGAGGGGGCTATTTTAGTAACTCACTTGATCAACGGGCTATTTTGGTAATTTTACAAAAGAATGAGTTTTCAAGAAGCATGAAATGAATTTGCCTCCGTCATTTTCACTAAATCATTAATAATAAAAACATTAAAAATAATATGAGTTAATAGCCATTTTCGTCCCTGAGGTTTGGTCCAGTTTGCCACTCCAGTACAAAAGTTTTTTTTTTTTTGCAATCTCTTACCTGTGGTTTGGATTTTTTTGCCAAATTCGTCCTTTTCACTAACCCAGTTAAAAAATCTCGTTAGTGTTAGGGGTAGGGTTGTCTTTTTACCAGTCAGGGACGAATTTGGCATTTAAAATTCAACCTTACCTCAGGGACGAATTTGGCATTTAACTCTTAATTTAAAATAATTGTTAATTAAATAATTTATTATGAATTTTTAAATATATTTTATTATGAATTTTTAAAAATCAAAACTACCCCGTGCCCAATTCAATTCATAGTAGACTAGTATTTCTCAAAAGCTACATGGTTCAAAAATAAATACCACGCACGACCAGTGCCGTAATAACCAAAATCCAATTCATTTGATTTCACTAACTAATATAGACTATACTTTTCGGCCTTGTATTCCTGGCCTGGCCGAGAGCTGTTAAAAAAAAATTATATATAGACTATACTTTTCTTTATCACCTTGTCGCACACTCTTGCCAACCTTTTGTTTTTATTCATAATCACTTTGTCCCAGACTATATACCCACATCAGCATGATGATATCTTCGAACAAAGACTTTTCTTTCCCACCTTGTCCCAGAGACCCAGACTTCATTACCACAAATACATTTTATTTTTGTGTATCAATCTTGAACAATAACAACAAAGTTCAGACATCAACGGAAAAGATGGTGAGTATAGAAGAAGATATTCCATGCATTCTTAACACAGGTTCTGGACCCGCGCTTCCCATTTCCCCCGGACGCCACCACCACCATCCCTCCTCTGATGATCCCCCAAACTCTGCCCAGTAAACCCGCAATTACGATTCTTTTTCCGTTTTATTTAACTCTAAATATTTTATTGAATCTCATTCGTTAACATCTTTTTCTCAAGTTGTTTTGCTGTCGACACAAACCTGGGCCTGGTTCACCTCCAGCCCAGTAAGTTTCATTAGATTCCTGTTTGAGAGACTTTTTTTAACATAAAAAAGAAGCTCTGTTTTTTAATCTTTGGGCCCTGATGCTTTAAGAATAGATGACTAAGATTTTCTTTTAAGATTATTGAATAGCACAATCTTGTTTTTAAAGCTTTGATTGAACAAATAGGGAAAATGAGCTTGAATTGGCATCCATCACCACAAATATTATAACAACACAAAACAGGGTAGTTTTGATTTTGTTTAATTATCCACAGTTAAAAATAATTTATTACGAATAGGGTTGTCCTTTTATTTACCGAAGTTAATAAAAATTCATAATAAAATATATTTAAAAATTCATAATAAATTATTTAATTAACAATTATTTTAAATTAAGAGTTAAATGCCAAATTCGTCCCTGAGGTAAGGTTGAATTTTAAATGCCAAATTCGTCCCTGACTGGTAAAAAGACAACCCTACCCCTAACACTAACGAGATTTTTTAACTGGGTTAGTGAAAAGGACGAATTTGGCAAAAAAATCCAAACCACAGGTAAGAGATTGCAAAAAAAAAAACTTTTGTACTGGAGTGGCAAACTGGACCAAACCTCAGGGACGAAAATGGCTATTAACTCAAAATAATATCCACAATTTCAATTTCACATACAAACATCTTGAACCCCCCACCACTTATGCGTGTTTTGCATCCTTTCGAGGCATAAAAATAATAATTTAGAAATTAAATAAATAAGAAAAATTGAAAAGGAAGGTTGTGGAATGTTTGCCTTGCACGTGAGTGGGTGCAGGAAAAGATGACCGTTAGAATTCGACAAAATTCTGGAGCAATACAGCGCAATGCTGGCTCCATTTTTCAGGTACCCACAGTCTACTTACCGGTTACCGGTGATGCCGGTAAATTCAAATACTTTTTTTGGATTTATTTTTGGATTTAGACTTGATGGTGTGGTCATTGGAAATCCGTGTAGAGAGTGACATGTGATAGTTATGTTAGCATAGGTAAGTTTCTCTTAGATCATACGGAGTGAAGGGGAAAGAGTGGCGTGATGCGTCATGTGGCACTTGTGAGGATTGTGTTTGAAGTTTGAAAATCGTGGGTAGTGAAAGAGGGGAAACGGAATGAGGGGAAATAATATTATATTGTGTTAAAGTTAAAAAAAATAAAATTTGGCCAATCAAAAATTCGCAAGCCTCGCCTCACGCCGGTGACCCCCCCCCCCCCCCCACACACTCTGCAGGGTCTTACAAGACCAAAAAAACATGGGGTGTTTAAGGAGGAGGGGCCCTTTTTTTTGCTTTATTTTAAAAAAGACAAATCAACTGAATAAAAAAAATAGTTTATATTAAATAAAATAATAACATTACATAAATCTATACATATAATAAACCAAAGCCATTTTAATGACATGGCACTCAAAGAGGGTATTCTCTTCATTGAGTGTGCCATGTGTCATCCTATGTGGCAAGGACTTTATTTTAGGAAAATAATATTTAAAATTTAAAAACAAAATTAGATTTTTATCTATAATGTTTCTTCCCATAACTTTTAAACGTTAATATCTTTTATATACGATATTTTTTAAAGAAAAAAATTTCACCAAATTAACGAGCGTTTTATTATCTTTCCAACGGATATTAGGAAAATAATATTTAAAATTTAAAGATTTTTATCTATAATGTTTCTTCCCATAACTTTTAAACGTTAATATCTTTTATATACGATATTTTTTAAAGAAAAAAATTTCACCAAATTAACGAGCGTTTTATTATCTTTCCAACGGATACCATAGTGCTATATAAAAAACGGAGAAAAAAACGACTATTTTTTGTAACCCGACAGGTATTTTGTCAGGTTTGGAATTAGTTTAAAAAAAATTGTGGGTTTGGGTCGGGCCTGGGATTAGGTGATACCCAACCCAATTACCCTTTTTTTTATATTAGAATATGATAACTTATGGCAGAGATTTATTTAAAATAATAATAATATTCATTAATCACATATTGGCAAGTCGTTAATTATGTTGTCATATTAGATATTTTATTATGTCATATTAGATATTTCAACCCGAGACGCTCTCCAACAGGTAATTGCTATACAGATGTCATTTTTATAATTTAGATACTTCTAATTTTATTCACTTTACTTAGATTTCTCAACCCGGGACGCTCCCGGGGTATAAGCTAGTAAAAAATAATCGGAAATACTAAAAATACATTAAACTAGAGAAGATATAACTAAAATAATAGGATGTTTATCCACATCGTTGTTAAAGCTATTTCTTCTTTGGTTCAACGCGCCAGTGAAGATCTCCACCCTTTGTGTTCCAGGTCGGCTTCCACGTCACCACTATTAGAGTATGGATTAAATCATCTAAAACCAATGATTTTACAAAATAAAATATAAGAAAATATAAACAGATAAAACTATTTGTTTATGAGAAGTATTAGCAGAAAACCCGCACGATGCGACGGCGACAACAACTTACAACTTGGTACTCGTTTTTCGTTACTTTATCATTTCTCTCGTAATATATTGTATAGTACTTTGTTAGTTTTCTTATTCGTCTCATAGGTGTGGTCTATCTATGGCTTATCCGTCGCTACTTAATAATAATAATAATAATAATAATAATAATAATAATAATAATAGTAACAACAACAATCTTCGTCTTACGTAAGTACGGTCCCGTTAATGAGGTTCCCAGCTGGTTTGATTTTGTAGAGAGAAAGACAGAGGGGTGGTTTATTTCTACAGATAAGCGGTTATTGCCCTGCTGTTGGCGACGGCTTTGCGACCGTCTAGGGTAGCGTTGGACCCGTGTTGTGTCTTCCATATTTGCGAACCGCTTCAATAATGACGTGTGTGATGCGTCTCTCTTCCCTACGTTTGTGTTTTGGGTTTTTGAACACCATCGCCTAATGATTTTTTGTTGTGGTGTGGTACTTTTTCATTTTAATTTATATATATATATATATATATATATATATATATATATATATATATATATATATATATATATTCATCTCATGTTTCAATTAAGATCTTCATATCTTTTTTTCAACTTTTGTTTATCAAAATTCAAAGTTAAATACAACAACATAATGTTCATCTATTCTTTTCAGAAAATAAAAGAAGAGTTTGCCAAGAAGGTGTCGTTATATATTTCTCTGGTTAATGCAAGGTATGATCTAAGCTTCTATTTCTATGGTTTTCTAAACATTTGAGTTTTGGTTAAATCTGTTGGGTTTCAGTGGTGTCAACTTTACTTTTTATCAAAAACTGGTTTGATATAATTGTTATTAATTAGATATATAATTAATAAACGCAGCGGAATATTTATAAAATTTTGACACCAAAACTAACCGAACAGGATCTGGTTACAAAACATACAAACACGGTACAAACAATATTAATCTACCAATGAGATAGATATACCTGAGTGGTTAATAATTAACCGTTTGAGACACCGAGGTTCAACGAACTAATTGCTAGAACCGAACACGATACGAGGAACAACCGAGACGGTAACCGGTGCTTAGTGACAGCAGCGGTGCGGCACTTTTCTCCTGGTCAGCGGCAGCGGACTTGATGAAGTCGCCGGAGATCGCAAAGCAGAAGAAAAAAGCAACGAGACTTGATTATGTTGTGATTATATATTCTTTATTGGGGTGTGGGATAATAAATGTCATATCTCAAGTATACGAATACATGCAGCAGATGTGTGTATATATATATATGATATGTTGTGGTGATGAAGTTGTAACTAGATTATGATTAGGAAGTTGTGTTTAATTTGTTATTAATAGATAATGGTTATCTATAATAAATATTATAATAAACATTATCCAATAACTTATTAATCACCCACTTGGATCTCAAGCCCAATACATCTAGATCAAGTCTAAGTTGCGATATAAAAACTCGTAACCAATAAACGCTATTATTTATAATTAGTATAAATAATAAAACCCGTTTATTTCGTTAATTGTTCGTGATTACCAGTTAATCAAGTTAAGTGGATTTTATGTTCGTTGCCCAAGGTGTAACTCTTACGGGTCACAGCTCAGTCAGTAGCGTTAAGTTATCAAGACCGTACATATAAATCCAACAATCTCCCACTTGGACGGCCTTCGATAAAATCCTCACGCAGACAGTCAGCGGTGCTCTAGCTGCACATGGCTGCCCCCAACAAGGTATGACACTTTAAAGTCATTAACCAAAACATCTTGTTTTAGACAAGACAGTAGACTTATGGCAATCGTTGTCATTCATCCTTTCCGTAAAAGACATCAATTGAATCAATGAGACATGGATTATATTCATTCTCATATGGTGTTCAATTATTATTGTTCTCGATCAAAATTCATAATGGTCCAATCAAACACACAGTTAGTTTGGGTAAGGCCTTACACTTCACCAGTTTGAATCAACGAGGGCGCCACGATGTCTAACTGTTACATATCATGTAAGAGTACAGAATCCCTTATCGACTACATACAACTCCCACTAAACTTCAGAACTATTCCCAATTAAAGCCTTTATGACTGGCAGTTACGCGACAGCGGTTGACAGTAATCAAAGAATAATCCTTGGTAAACGGAAGTTCTATATGCATCTCAGGTCAGAGGATACTAAATGAGTATACCAATATCAAAACATCTTATGACTAAGATCCATGAAGATGGTTTGAAGCGAGTTACATCCAACGTCATTCACAATGAGGTCTGTGAACTTGGAGTTAACTACTTGAGTCCAAATTCAGAATAGTCTTAATTCAGAGTCGTTCCCACGAGTCTGATCGACTACGGATAATTTAGAATATAATATTCATGGATTAAACGTATTAAAATCGAACACAGTTATAAGATTCAGAATTATATTTAACTAGTAAATAAAAACGAATTCAAAAGTATAACCGTTTAAATGTTCGTACATCCAAATACTAAATCAAAACATATGGCTAGCTAATCTAAGCCCTATAGCATCCCTATGCTGATCATGCTTGTCCTTAGTCATGGGCTTAGTAAACGGGTCTGCTAGGTTTTGATCTGTGTTTACTTTGCTTATCATGACGTCTCCACGTTCCACAATTTCACGTATATAGTGGAATTTTCTTAGAACGTGCTTGGCCTGGTGATGAGATCTGGGCTCTTTGGCTTGAGCTATAGCACCTGTGTTATCACAAAAGATCTCGATGGGTTTCCGAATGCTTGGAACCACATCAAGGTCAGCTACGAATTTCTTCATCCAAGCAGCTTCCTTTGCAGCATCTGATGCGGCTATATACTCAGATTCGGTGGTTGAATCCGCCACAACACTCTGTTTGGAGCTTTTCCATGAGATAGCTCCTCCATTCAGAGTGAATACAAAACCCGATTGTGAGCGAGAATCATCTCGGTCACTTTGAAAACTGGCATCAGTGTAACATCTTACAGTGAGCTCTTCTTCCACTCCTCCAAATACTAAGAACATATCTTTAGTTCTTCTCAGATACTTTAGAATGTTCTTGACTGCAGTCCAATGGGCTATGCCAGGACTTTGCTGATAACGGCTAGTCATGCTTAAAGCATACGAGACGTCAGGTCTAGTGCATAACATAGCATACATGATAGAACCAATCGCAGAAGCATATGGAATTGCTTCCATTCGCTTAATATCAATGTCCGTTGAAGGAGATTGCGATTTGTTCAAGACAGTACCTTTAGTCATAGGAACACCTCCTTTCTTGGAGTTTTCCATCTTAAAGCGTGTCATCATTTTGTCTATGTATGTACTTTGACTTAGCCCTAGAAGCCGCTTAGATCTATCCCTATAGATCTTGATTCCTAGAATGTAAGCTGCTTCTCCAAGATCTTTCATTGCGAAACAAGTCCCCAAATAGTGTTTAACTTCGTTAAGCATAGGGATGTTGTTTCCAATTATCAGTATATCATCCACATACAGGATGAGGAATGATATAGTGCTCCCACTAGCCTTTCTGTAAACACAAGGCTCATCTTCATTTTTGAGAAAACCAAATTCTTTGATCTTTTGGTCAAAACGAAGATTCCAGCTACGAGATGCCTGTTTAAGTCCATAAATGGACTTATTCAGTTTACACACCCTATTAGGATATTTTGGATCAATAAAACCTTCAGGCTGAACCATATAGACATCTTTAGAGAGATGTCCATTAAGAAAAGCGGTTTTGACATCCATTTGCCATATCTCGTAGTCATAGTACGCGGCTATGGCAAGCAATATCCTGATTGATTTGATCATAGCAACGGGCGAGAAGGTCTCATCATAGTCAACACCTTGAGTCTGAGTGAAACCTTTCGCAACTAGCCGTGCTTTATAGGTGTGTATATTTCCATGCATGTCGGTTTTCTTCTTGAAAACCCATTTGCTCCCTACTGCCCGAGATTCGGGGGGTAGCTCAACCAAGTCCCAGACTTGATTGTCACGCATAGATTGCATCTCAGCATTCATGGCTTTCAGCCATTTCGCAGATTCGGGATCTGAGATAGCAGATTTGTAGTTAGTAGGTTCGTCATTAGACTCAGCTACTACCAGGACTTCAGAACCATCAAGATGCCAGAGGTATCTTTCAGGTTCTTTTCGAGTCCTGCTACTTCTGCGAACGCTTGTGTTTACGTCTGATTTATCAGCAACAATTTCTTGTTGATCAGACGTTCCGACTTCATCAGCGGTTGTTTGCGGTTCTCGAATTTCTTCAAGATCCACAATATTGTTTTCAGTTCCTCGATTAAGAAGTTCTTCCTCGAGAAACTTTCCATTCCTTTTGATGGAAATAGTATTTGCATCAGGATGGTAGAAAAGATATCCGCTTTTGTTATAGTATCCGACGAAAATAACTTTTTCGCCTCGAGGATCGATCTTATCATCAGAATCGCTAGTGATATAAGCATTAGATCCCCATACTCTTAGGTATTCCAAATTGGGTTTACGCCCATGCCATATCTCATATGGAGTTTTGTTTACCTTCTTAGTCGGAGCCAGATTGACTAGGCGGGCGGCGGACATAAGAGCATGACCCCAAAAGGAGTGAGGCAAGTTAGTCCTACACATCATCGATCGAACCATATTAAGTAGGGTTCGATTTCTCCTCTCACTCACGCCATTAAGTTGGGGTGTGCCAGGAGGAGTGGGCTGTGAAATTATTCCACGCTCCTTTAGATGATTGAGGAACTCTAAGTTGAGGTATTCTCCACCTCTATCTGATCTAAGTATCTTTATCGTTCTACTGAGCTGGTTTTCAACTTCGTTTTGAAACTCTTTGAACTTGTCAAAAGTTTCATGCTTATGCTTCATGAGATAGACATAAGCATATCGACTATAATCGTCGATAAATGTGACGAAGTATCTTTCATGATTTCTAGTCATGGTTTTGAAAGGGCCACATACATCAGTGTGTATGAGCCCTAGTAGACCATTGGCTCGTTCACCAACATGGGTGAAGGGATCTTTGGTGAGTTTGCCAGCTAAGCAAGACTCGCAATCATTAAAGGAGTCCTGTCCAGTGGATTCAAGGATCCCCTCAGATTGGAGCCATTTTATGCGTGCCTTGCTTATATGGCCAAGTCTACAATGCCATAGAAATGTTTCATTACTGCCAGCTTTGTTACGTTTAGAAAGATTATATATGTTATTGTCTGTTTGAAGATCTATCTCATAAATACCGTTTCGAGGTTTAGCCTCAAAATAAAAGACATCATTCAAGTAAGCAGAAATAGGAATACCATTAAAAACGTACTTGAAACCTTGTTCAAACAATAAAGAAACCGAAATAATGTTTCTGGTTAAACCAGGTGCAAACAAACAATTATTTAAAGTAACTACAAGGCCAGAAGGACATGAAAGATGATACGTTCCAGTTGCAAGAACTGGTACTCTCTTCCCATCACCAACGATGAGCTCCATGTCGCCTTGTTTCAGCTTCTTCCACTTTTCAGGCTCCTGCAAGACATTAATGATGTGGTAACCACATCCGGTATCAAAAACCCATGTGTTGCTAGAAACAGTGAAAAGTTCAATAACATAAATAAGAATACCTGAAGAAGTGCCAACACCGTTGGCCTTGTTCAATTTCAGCTTAGCCAGATATTCAGGGCAGTTGCGTTTCCAGTGCCCCATCTTGTTGCATTCATAACACTGACGCTCTTCAGGAGGAGGTGCTTTTGCAACTTGCTTGTTATTGTTGGTGGCAGGTTTGGCAGCAACATTAACTTTCTTCTTGCCTTTGCCATTATAACCCCTTTTCTTGTTGTTGGGCTTTTTGACACCAGCAGATTTGACCATCAGAACTTGATTAGTTTTTTTAGGTATATTCATCTCAGCCGTTTTGAGCATTCCATGAAGCTCAGTCACTGTCTTTTCCCAGGCATTCATATTGAAATTCATAACGAACTGGTCGTAAGAGCTGGGGAGAGAGTTCAAGATGAAATCCGCTGCCATTTCATTTTGCAGGGGATAACCAAGTTTATTGAGTTGGTCAATGTACCCTTTCATCTTAAGCACATGAGCACTAACAGATGAGGCCTCTTGCATTTTACAGCTTATGAGCTGTTTCATGGTGTCATAGCGTTCTTGTCGGGCTTGTTTCTGGAACATGTCCTTAAGTTGCTCGATCATGTCAAATGCATTCTTGTCTTCCATGTTCTTCTGGAGATCAGGAGACATAGTGGCTTGCATAAGGCAGGCTACCTCAACGGCATCCTCGTTATGTTTTTCCAGTGCCTTACGAGCAGCAGCAGTGTTATTTTCAGGCTCGTTGGGGACTGGGCCATCTAGAACGTAGAGCTTCTTTGCCATCTTGAGAACAATTCTCAGATTGCGGTGCCATTCCAGAAAGTTAGTGTCATTTAGTTTTTCTTTCTCAAGTATTGACTTGAGAGCAAAGGTGGAGTTTTTTTCATTAGTCATCTGTTAAATAAGCAAAATAATTTTAATTAGTATTATCGATGTTTAATTTCCGTATTAATTAATGACCCATTTACAATAATTATAGGGAATGAGAATCTGACTATATCAGTTACTAAAGGCAGCTGTGGCATGCAACATTAGTAAGTGGTTAGGCAGACCGACAACGAGTGTCAATTGTGATAAATGCACAACTCTCGAGTATGAGGCCTACTATGACAACTCTTGTCTAAGCATTGATACGTTTAGCCTCATCTATGCCCACTCTCACTCTCCAGGCCGCTGTGGCATGCCAAGAGGGAAAAAGTAATAGTCGCCCTAAAATAGGTACGCGTGGAAGGGCCGGATGTGTCTACGAAACCCTTGCACCTTGGAGGATAAACTAGACATCAAGTGCGGTGCTGTGGCTCCCAACACTGATGGTTCGCATTATGCTCCAAGTGTTCCTTATAATAGGATGGCATAGACTATTGATTTTAAATATGGGATTTAATTTTAGAGTTTACCGAATAGGGTCGTAAAAGCCAGTTTTACTATATAATGTTCGTGACAGTATAATTAACCCTTTCATCACTCGAGACACTTAATTTTAAATAACCTATTAAAACTAAGTTTGTCGCGACTTGAATAACCAATTAAAGTTAATAGTTAAAAACTATTAAGTTGTGATTTTTTAGAAAGTTAAAAATTATTTAAATTTCAAAAACTCTAGTGGTTATTATTTATTTTTAAAAACAAACTATTTGTTTTATGATAAATTTTCACAAGTTGTAAAAATAAGTTTAGAACTTGTTTTATTTGATTGTGTCAATATTTTAAAAACTTCTTTTTTAAAAGGTTTGGTATTAGGTTGGTATGTTATAACAATTTATAAAATAAAGCAACCATAATAACAAATAAATATGTAAATCATATGGCCAAAAAATTGTTTGATCTTGCTAGAGCCTTTTAGCAAGACCAAACGGGGTCATGGGGTCACAACACATAAACAACCACAAGGATGGACTTGGATTTGAGTGCATCCTCTTGTCTTGAGAGACTCCCACTGACTTCATGACTCCTGTCTTGGTCTTCAGTTTTGTCTTCGGGTCTTCAAGATTTAATATTTACAAAAACATATAAAAATAAAAAAACCCTAATCTATTACAACTTTGAGCCAACAAAGTGGGCCAAAACCATAAAACCAAAACTGAAATAAATATAAAAATATTCAACAAGGTCGGGCCAGATTTACATATTTCACACAATCAACATAAATTGGGCAATCTTTTGGTCAAATAAAATAAATAAAACTTTGACCAAAATATTTTGTTGCCTAAAAATTATTTAGATCTGAAACTTTAAATAATATAAAGTTTGAGATCTATAACCGGTTAAAAGACCGGATCCGATTTGTATGTTGTAACCGAGGCTCTGATACCACTGTTGGGTTTCAGTGGTGTCAACTTTACTTTTTATCAAAAACTGGTTTGATATAATTGTTATTAATTAGATATATAATTAATAAACGCAGCGGAATATTTATAAAATTTTGACACCAAAACTAACCGAACAGGATCTGGTTACAAAACATACAAACACGGTACAAACAATATTAATCTACCAATGAGATAGATATACCTGAGTGGTTAATAATTAACCGTTTGAGACACCGAGGTTCAACGAACTAATTGCTAGAACCGAACACGATACGAGGAACAACCGAGACGGTAACCGGTGCTTAGTGACAGCAGCGGTGCGGCACTTTTCTCCTGGTCAGCGGCAGCGGACTTGATGAAGTCGCCGGAGATCGCAAAGCAGAAGAAAAAAGCAACGAGACTTGATTATGTTGTGATTATATATTCTTTATTGGGGTGTGGGATAATAAATGTCATATCTCAAGTATACGAATACATGCAGCAGATGTGTGTATATATATATATGATATGTTGTGGTGATGAAGTTGTAACTAGATTATGATTAGGAAGTTGTGTTTAATTTGTTATTAATAGATAATGGTTAACTTTCCAAACACATTTCTATGTATTATTTGTGAAGATATATTAACTGTGAAAAATTTGCCTACCATTACTGGTGCACATATAGGGATAGACGGATGTTTGATTTGAAGTTGTAACTTTAATCCAGTTACTCTCTTTATAACTTCTATTGTTTCATAAAACCCATCTGCTGAAGTTTGTATCAGCGTAATGCGTCATTTTTTTTTTAATAATACACAATATCTTCTCTGTACGACAGGACATTAGTGAGGGAATGGGAGGGAAAGTGGGGAAGGTGATGTGGAGAAGGGTCAGGAGAAGAAGACGGTTGAAGAGAGCGATCAAGAAGAGACGTGGTTTAAGCGGAGTGTAAAGGGCAAGCTCGAGGTATTTGTTTGAACATTTTCATGCTGCAATATTTATGTTAAATCACACGATCATTGTTAGGTTGTTTTATCTTTTGATATATGTGAATTTCATGAATTCATTTATTGCTCTATATGAATAGTACTCTTAATAGATGTTTAATTTCAAAAGTCATATTAGATTTTTCAATCTCGGGACGCTTCCGAATATAAACTAGTTGTGTGTATAAATGAATGTAGATCGCTCATAGAACTAACGATGTACATGTAATACATTCTCATCGCTCCAAAACAACTTTTTACAAAAGTCACGCATGTATAATTAAACACACGTTTGTGTGATTTTTTTTAACAAACATAGTCAACAAAATTGTAACCCAAGTATAAAATAATATTATACGAAAATGCATTTGATGTATATAATTTTTAAACGTGTCACGAGTTTTATTTAAATATATACCTCTTGAGGCACATGTATTCATTTGGTGATTTAAAAAGATGAAATACAAATATTTAATTTAAATTAAGTTATATATAAGGTGGAGGGCACTACCAACGAATGAGGCTTGTACCCCGTTACTCTGACGGTAACACCGTCGTCGGTGGCAGGGGTAGTGGGTTTGGATAGTGAAATCGTGAAGCAACACCCGTGAACTTTGGAGGTTTTGTTGGGAAACTTTTTTCATGGTATTCCTGCCTCCAAATTTGTGTTTCGGTGTTAGTGAATCAGTGAAGCGATATGACAGTGCATGATTGGTGAAAATCAGAGTAGTTAAGTGAAGTTAGGGGTAGCGCCCCACGTGAATGGTGAATTTTTTTAAGCCTAATTTTCACCTATTGTTCTATAACAATAACCATACTCAGTAAAATCTTAAATATAACAAAGCTATTGATAAGGTCTAGAGAGAATGGAATGTAAATAAACCTTACCTTTATCACCAAGGATAAAGATTTTGTTTTTAGAAAGACCCACATACTTCAAAATAAACGATAGGTAAATTAAAGGAAACCACCTAGGAAGCTATCAATAATAGAAGTGGTGAAAGTGCACCATCTTAAGACATAGCCAAGACACAACAACACTACTCTACAGTGGCGTCCCTGAATATTTACGTGTTATATTCGAGTTGTTAAAATATAAGCACCTTAAGCTTTAATAATAAATTATATAATTTCACTAAATTTTATGCACAACGATCAAAATTATAACAATAAACATAACAGTTAACAAATCATAGGTACTGGGCTTATAAATGTGTTATGAGTTAACAACTTAACAATATTTGAGTTTTAAATGGACTTTTGTTGGGTCCAATTTCAATGTAAAACAAGTTTTCTATTTAAAAAAACACACACGCATATATAAGAGTTATATAAAAAATATATCCCACATACAATTACATGCCTTAGCCTAGTGGCCTCCTTGCCGCCATAACGACCTACCCTGCTACCCTATTATTATACTATATATAATATACCTCTTTAATCAATTTGATTTTTCTTTAATTATTTTTGGTTTTTCTTTGATAACCTACGCTCGTTAGCTTTCTTAAATATACTGGATAGTTGTGTTTAACCTTTTTCCTCTCGACATTCCGGTATAAATTTTGTTGAAAACAAGGTTGTGCCCGAAAAGTTTTGGTGTCATTGGCTGCATCGAGTGTTAATGCTGTACCGGTACTATGATGTACATAATGAATAACGAATGAACAACATTGGTACCTGTATTATCGGAAGAAAGAATTGCATGGTTGGTCGTTGTGGTTTACAGATATTGTATTCTTGATCCTCAGGGATCAATAATTGCACTGTTGGTCCCTAGGGTCATAAACTTATTACCTATATGGTCCAAATGTATTAATTTTGTTACCATGTTGGTCCTTGCCCCCTAACGACCATTAAAATTCTCTGTTAAATGTTATGAAATGCCCATTTTGCCCTTATAAAAAATATTTCAAATAACAAACTACTTCACCTAACCTTTTCTTCTTCCCCACAACACCACCACCTCAACCTATCACCCATCCCCCTCTCTCTCTCTTAAACCCGCCCCACACCACCGTCACCACCCACCTACCTTCGGTACCGCTACCTACGCTAACCCACCACTGTTTCTAAACCGGTCGACCACCGTCTCTGTAGTCCCGAAATACTAGATCTTGTTGAATGCAATAGATTGTTATCACTTGGAAACACCTATTAGTTAGGTGTTTCAAGTGATTAATCCAAGAAACAAAGAAAACTAGATGAATATTGAAAGACCCGACACACACAATGAATAACATGATGATTCCATATCTGATTTGATGATAAATAACCTTGGAATACCACACAAGTACGCACCTATTCAGTGTGTGCTACAAAGATAATCTCCAAAACCCTAAACCCTAGCTGTGCACACACAAACTATATATAAGCAGCACCTGGGCCTGCGCACTTAACATAAGTGCGCAGGGCCCGTCCATTTAAGTGCGCAGCATAGGGTTTGGCCTACTAAACTATGTTATAATTACATGTAAGGTCCTTCAACTATTAAGCTTTACAATAGTCATTCAAAAGTCTCTATTCTGGTAACTGTGGTCTCAATATAACCCAACAATACTCCCCCTAGACCACAGCTACCAGTCTTCAATCTTCAGTCTATATCCACGTCGCTTTCCCCCCTTCAAGCTGTTCAGGAGGGTCTTGTAAGTACAGTGCGACTGGATCTACTTCAGCTGCTTGAGAAGTTTGGGTAGATTCTGTTGTAGTTCCCTCAGGATTAGCCACTGATGCAGGATCTTCTCGAAGCACCTCTGAAGCAGCAGTTTCTGTAACAGTAGCAGCATCAGTTTCTGTAACAGCAGCAGCATCAGTTTCTGTAACAACATCAGCAGCAGCAGCAGCAGCTTGCGCAGCCTTTTCCCTGTCCTCCTTTTCTTTGTCTGCTGCGTTTATCCTGTCAACTATATCCAGCAGCTCACTCTTCAGTTTCATTGCCCTATCCACTGCCCTTCTAAACAGCATGGCTTCTTCAAACAATGTATTCCCGGCACCAACATTGATCTGATTTGCAAATAGCATATTCAGATCTGACAAATTTAGTGCAAACACATCAACCGGATCCAAAATCCTCAGTGCCTCTGAATCGTTTTCCAGCTTGATGACCGCTTCACCAGTGTTGCTGTCATAGAACCATTTTTTGAAGTTCCTTAGCATCACTGGAAGCTCGGATCTGATCGGAACTCGTGTGACGACCTGAGGAGGGTCAATCACATAAGTTATCATCCCTTTTCCTGTTGCTGGATCGATTCTTGTCTTCGATATTCTCCTTCTGGGCTTTTGCGGCTTGAGGATCTGGAAATCATTCTCACACTCTTTTCTGATAAAATTTTCAACCATGGCAGCCTGGGAGTCAAGTGAGGGATTAAGGAATGGGGCCCTGCTAAGCTCCCTGATATCCCATCGGGGGAGTGACTTCATTTCCTTTTGACCCTTGAAGTACTGTATTACTCCCCCTCTCCTTTTCACAGCATACAATCTCTTTTCAGCATCATATTTCCATGAGATAATCTTTTCCCGGTGAGCAGACTTGGTATGATGGATGTTCTGATGTAAGGCAGGAATGGTAATGGGCCTTCTTGGGAACCAAGCTGCTCTTTCAGGGTCCAATTTGTGCCCATCGGATGTCTCATAAACGACTTCTTGATCTGTTCCCATCTCCACAAACCTGTCAGGCATTTCATCTTCGCTAACCTCGTCCACTTCACTTTCCTCAGCCGCTTTTTCTTTCTCTTTTTCTGCCTCCAGAAACTTTCCGAAATCGAAAGTCTCATCAAAAGTAGCGCTGGGAGCACCAGTTAACTGCTTCCTCAAATCCTGAAACATGTCAAACATCTGCACTTGAACCTGATGTTGAAACTTAATCAGGTATCTTTGATCTTTTATCACTTTCTCCATGTTCCGGTTCTTGCTTTTGAGCTTTTCACCTTCTTTCTTAGCTCCTGGTTATTGTGCACATCACTTTTTAGTGTGCAGATTTCCTTGGCCGCAACTTTACCTACCTCCTTCACAAGCTTCTCGTATAGTTCCTGATGCACCGGTTTACGACGTGGTGCAGCAGGAGCTGATGAGGAAGGTTCATCTGATCGGTGGGTTGGAGCTTTGGGGGCTGATGTGGCAGCAGTGGAAGGCCCTGGAGCTGAAGTGGCAGCAGTAGAAGGTCCTGGTTGGTTCGGTGGTTCAGGCCCAAACATTTGTTCTAAGACCGCTTCTCCCTCAATATCTTCCTGAGTCATAACACGGGGAATCTCAGATTCAGGCAGCTGATATCTTCTTCTTTTCTTTCTTGCTTCCCTTTCAAATTCAGCCACTGCTCGTACATTTTCAGCGGCTTCAAGCTGTTCGGGTGTCAACGTGTCTCTCCCTTCTTGCAGTAAACCAGCTGGTCTTTTCTTTATGATGGGTTTTGATGGAGCTGGTTCAGTCGCCACTCTTTTGCCCCTTGATTTTTCTAGGGCAATCTCTTCAGCCGTCGGCTGGGCTGAAGGAGTGGGTTCAGATGATCCAGGTGCAGGGGCAGCTCTGGATTGTGGTCTGGGTCCTGCAGCATCTGATCTTCTCTTCTTGATTTTGTTGTACAGTTCCATAACAACCGGATATCGCTGGGCCACATACATGTTTTCTAGCATTGGTTCCCAGTCCGGTGTGTTGCACTCTGTGAAGAATCGCGCCCCTCTGGTGAATATGTATTCGTCACCGACAGGCAGACCCTCATGTTGAGTGTTTATCATCATCTGGACAGACCTCGGATACATAGCCCACTTCCCTGAACCAGCATCTGCATTCTTTACCATATAGTCAAAGATCATGCCTGACAGATTGAACACTTCGTCCTTGCAGATCTTAATCATAGCTGTCGCCCATTCAGCACTCAGCGCATTGTATCCTCCCTTTCTGTGACATAGAGACATTAAGAATACATGACTGATAAGTCTCCAGTCTCTTGTAAGCTGACTCTTCTTTACATCGCCTCTTTTGTCAAATTCACCCTTGTAGCCGAAGATCCTGAATTGTTGGTGAATATCAGCTTTAGACATGAACCTGAAAGTTCCAGGTTGATCTTGCAGCCTTAGCACATTTCGAACTGTGTCCTCAGTAATGATCACAAGCTTGTTTCTGACAGTTTCATTGATACGCTTGACCCTTGATACTGTTTCGACTCTAGCTGATCTCCAAAAGTCTTCAATGTGGGAGACGTAAACTGGTTCAGCGTTCTGCACAACAAATCCGACTTTACTGCGTCTTATCCAAGCCACGACATCTCTAAAATTGACATCCTCAGTATCGAGATTCATTGGTTGGTTGTGCATGCCCCTAGGATCCCAGTCAAGTGCCATCTGTTTAACCAAGAGCACGAAAAGCCAATTAGATCTCGGATAATTGACTTTAGACTTAAACTTACACGGACAACGAACTTAGACCTAGATTTTATTAATATTTTTTTTTTTAGATTTTAAATTTTAACGGTCATTGGATTAAGAATTGATGGATCGGTGTCATCGGTGTTAATGGTACGTTTGAATTTCAGTTGTTAGATTATTAAGGCCCGGTTTTAAGTTCGCAGTCCGTTCAAGTGTCTTAATAGTCAAGATGAATGTCATGTTGTTGTTTAGAGTCCAAGTGTTCAAAGTAATCAAGTGCGCATTCCACATCAAGTGCGCAGGTCCAATCAAGGTCAACATAGTCATGTGCTCAGTCAAGTGCGCACATACTTGACTGAGCACTTGGTTAGTACTCTAACCAAGGACAAGTGCGCATGTTCAAATCAACCGGGCATGGTAACATCTTAGGCTACACAGTCAAGTCTGCATACTAAGCAAGTACGCAGACACTTGAACCTTCGTTCAAGATTTTAAGTCCACAATTATGTACGCAGCGTATTAGGGTTCTTGAGCACTTATATGACTATGAGACAAGTGCGCAGTCTCTATGAGACAAGTGCGCACTTGTTCATATATCAAGTGCGCAGATCTTCAAACATTCAAAGAACCCATAATAGCTTGAAATCCAACAGATTCATCAAGAACATCCATTCATAACCTGTAATCACAATCAATAAATCATTAGAAACACAAGATCTACCTTAAACAGTAGATGAGAAACAATAAACAGTGCAACGAGGTTTGATATGATGTGATTAGGGTGTGATTTGGTGTGATTAAGTGGTGATAAGGATGATGATGATGAACGATGATGATGATGAACAGAGGGGTTAACAGGTGATTAGGGTAAGTTTTTAGAGAAGATAAAAATCTTTTTGACTGTTTTTGACCCCTATATATACAGTCAACAAATGGGCCTGCGCACTTGAGTTAAGTGCGCAGGGCCCAGTAAGTACGCAGGGTGTGATAGTAGGCCCAATAAGAGAGTTTTAAGGCCCAAATCCATTAGATAAAGGGGGTTTTACCAATTCTTACCTTCTGCATTCAAGATCATACTAACCATACCTGCCAGAACCCGTTTCAACTTCCCGTTGGATAGCTGCAGCCTAAGAACAATTGTCGGTATGCTTGTCCACTTAAATCCATGCCTTTTCTCTTTCAACATGTGGTTGGTGATACTGTTTATCATGTTTTTCGGTAATATTGACGAAAATTTTATGGACCCCACAGTGTGCTAGGTATTGGTCTACCGATCCTCAAGGTTTATTGAAATATAATGATGAGAGCTTCAGGTCTATGTTACCATAAGCAGAGAAGATGATCATTATCTTGATCAGATGATGAGAGCTTCAGGTCTATGTTCCCATAAGCAGAGAAGATGATCATCTGATCGTTTGATGAGCTATCTATATATGTTTGCACGTCACTAACATTGCGTGTCTTTTGCTGCTCAGTTTTTCAAAAAAAAATTTTGTTTTTCTTAGCCCCGCATTGGTAGCTTGCACTCTTAGGTGTCTTTTGATTTACCTATGCACAAAATTTTCTGTGTCTTTTAATTTCTCAACCTATGTATGACCGGACTCAGCTTGTGCAGACCTAAAGCACAGTGGGAATCCAGCTTTCCGTGTAGATCTTCATTGTTAATCACCTAGTGGCAGTTTACTTGATTCCAGGCTGAATCTACCGACACATCGTTGCTTGAGGCCACAACATCCTCTGGGTCCTATTCACATGCTGACGAGATATGATTAGTTCCTATCATTTCCTGAATTAATTTTGCAATAAGAATAGACCGGTTTACTTTCTCCCCCAAAAATCTTGTTTTAAAAGAAAAGAAGATTTTTCTATAAAATATACACAATTTTTTTTTATTTATTTTTTTTTATTTTTTTTATTCAAAATTTATCATCTCAAGCCATGAAACCAACTGATGAAACCGGGTTTTATCGAAAGCTTTTGTAAAGATATCTGCTTTTTGATCAGCAGTATCGATAGGCAACACCTGTATGTACCCTTTGTCGTGTGCATCGCGAATTGAGTGAATCCGAATTTCAATGTGTTTGGTTTTAGAATGATCAATTGGATTCTTCACGATGTCACGACATGCGTCATTATCAATAAAAATAGGTGTATGCATGACATTCAAACCGTAGTCCAAAAGCTGATTTTGGATCCATAACACCTGACAGCAACAACTGGAAGCAGCTGTGTATTCGGCCTGAGCAGTGGAGATTGACACGGTGGTCTGCTTCTTGCTCTGCCAAGACACTAGCCGGTTACCCAGAAATTGACAGCCACCAGAGACAGATTTTCTGTCTATCCTACAACCTGCATGATCACTATCAGAGTAAGCGATTAGATCAAAGTTATCGCTCTTAGGATACCATAAACCAAGTTTAGGTGTTCCTTTGAGGTAGCGGAAGACTCTTTTTACTGCAGTCTCATGCGATTGCTTAGGATTGGACTGAAAACGCGCGCAGCATCCAACTGCCCACATTATATCTGGTCTGCTAGCTGTAAGATACATCAGGGAGCCAATCATTGATCGATATGTATGAGGATTCACTGAAGGCCCCTGAAGATCTGGTACAAGTGTTGTTTGGGCCGCAAAAGGAGTATTGGACGGCTTGCAGTCGGTCATGTTGAATTTTGCCAGAATGTCTCTTGTATACTTTGCTTGATGGATGAGAATTCCGTCTTCTTTCTGCTGCACTTCCAAGCCTAAGAAAAACGATAATTCTCCCATCATGCTCATTTCAAACTGAGACTTCATGATGCTTTCAAATTCCCTGCACAAGTTTTCATCAGTGGAGCCAAAGATAATATCATCAACATAAATCTGAACAAGGATAGAGTGTTTGTTGACTTCTTTGGTGAATAAGGTCATGTCGATCTTCCCTCTTGTGTACCCATTCTGCAGCAAGTATGACGATAAGGTCTCATACCAAGCTCGAGGAGCTTGATGAAGTCCGTAGAGAGCCTTATCCAGTTTGTAATACTTGTTGGGATGATGGGGATCTTCAAAACCTGGGGGTTGACAAACATAGACTTCTTCTTTGATCTTCCCGTACAGAAATGCACTTTTCACATCCATTTGAAAGACTTTGAAGTTCTTGTATGAGGCGTAAGCCAGGAAGATACGAATGGCTTCAAGTCTAGCAACTGGAGCGAACACTTCCTCATAATCAATGCCCTCCTGTTGACGAAATCCCTGAACGACTAAACGAGCCTTGTTCTTAATTACCATACCTCTTTCATCCATTTTGTTGCGAAAAACCCATCTTGTTCCAATAGGATACTTTCCTTCAGGTAAGTCCACAAGTTCCCAAACCTTTAGCTTTCTAAACTGATACAGCTCATCCTGCATGGCTTCAACCCAACTTGCATCTCTGACAGCGTCTTCAATGCTGAAAGGTACCGTCTGAGATAGGAAGGCTGAAAGTGCAATATTCAGTTTGTCTGCCTGATTTCTAGTAAGAACACCCTCAGAGATTGGTCCAATGATGTTCTCCACAGGGTGATCCTTAAAAGATTTAAATCCCATGTTTGGTTCTTCTTGAATTTGGGAAGGCAGATTGGAAAGGTGATCTGTAGGAGTTGACGAACTGGATGGATCATTTGCAGACTGTTGTGCTGAAGAAGTTTCTTCTGAAGCTGGAGTACCTTCAGGAGATGGAGTAGTTTCAACAGTTGCATCACCATTTGTGGTCTGAAGAGGAACAATTGGATCAGCTACGAGTGGAGAAAAACGGGTGGTGAAAGGTGCTGCATCGTCTTCTGAAGAGTAAAGAGTATCTTCAAGAGGAGAAGAATCGGTTGCTTGATTTTCAGATGGTTGTTCATCAATGATGCTGAAATTGTTGAAAACAACATCCACGTCAAAGAACCAGTCAGGACCGGCTCCTGTATTGGTAGAGTTAGATTCCTGCCAATCAACATAAAAAGACTCGAGAACCATTTTGGTTCGTTTGTTGTACACTCTATAAGCTTTTTGACTTGAGGAGTATCCAACAAAGAAGCACTCATCTCCAACTGCATCGAACTTCATTATGTTCTCGAAGTTGTTAAGCAGCGTGCATGAGCATCCAAAAGGCCTGAAGTAGTCAATCAAAGGTTTTCTTTTAAAGAGCAACTCATAACCTGTTTTCCCGCGCGTCTTTACAATTAAGACTCTGTTAAGAACATAACAGGCGGTATTCACAGCTTCAGCCCAGAAAATGATCGGCAGTTTGGAGTCGATAAGCATGGTTCTAGCCGCCTCAATAAGTGTACGATTTTTCCTTTCAGCAACACCATTCTGTTGAGGAGTTCTCGTAGCACTGTACTGAAGATGAATTCCTCTGTTGTTGCAGAAAGTCACGAAACTTTGATTCTTGAATTCGGTTCCGTGATCACTTCGGATTGATCTAACTTTTCTCTTTATTATGTTTTCAATGAGAGGAACAAACAGCATCAGAATCTCAGCAACTTCACTTTTGTATTCCAGAAAGTACACCCATGTAAATCGGGAAAAATCATCTGTTATCACCAAACAATAAGACTTTTTAGCTAGACTTTTAACACTAATAGGACCAAACAGATCCATGTGTAATAATTGAAGAGGTGAGTCTATAGAGTTCACAGCTTTGGACTTATGCGACTTTTTGTGTTGTTTTCCTTTGGCACATGCTAAACATTTTTCAGAAAAGGGGAATTCCTTAGAAGGAAGACCTCTCACAAGATTTAGTTTTGAAAGCTTATTAATATTTTTGAAGTTAACATGTCCTAATCGCCTGTGCCAAAGCAGTGACTCTGACTCGGATGCTTTAGAAAGTAAGCATGTCATTTGACATTCAGACTTTCCATCCCTCATATTTATCACGTAAGTATTATTTTGTCTAGGAGCTTTAAGCATAATCATGTTGGTAGGAGGAATGAATCCTGGCTTTAGAAAGATGCACTCCATGTCATTAAATAACACTGAGATTCCTTTGTCGCAGACTTGTGATACACTCAGCAGATTGTAACACAATTCTGGAACATAGTTCACATCTTCTAAAGTCAATGCATCAGAAATCACGTCCCCTATCCCGACTATCTTTCCGCCCTTCTCGTTGCCGGCAAAAGCAACAAACTCTCCATCAATGAACCGATAGTTTTTCAGGAGTTCTTTCAGTCCCGTCATGTGCCTTGACGCCCCGCTATCAACATGCCATAGATATCTCATCAGGGCAATCAACCACTTTTGTAGTTTATTCTGAAAAATACATAAGACAAGAGAAATATACAGATAAATATACGAGACACTATGTACAAACACGACTCAGACCACATCTTAAGTAACTTTTGGAATCCAGGTCTGTTTTAGTTTTAATCTGTCGTGATTTTCCCCCGACACAAACTCTTGCCTTTTCCAATTTTTTGTGACCTTAACAAAACTTTTTATAGTTTCTTGAAGATCTTTAATTTGAACTGCAAAAGATTTTTGGGTATTGGTATCGGTTTGTGGTTTGGGTTGCAAATGACACTTTTTAACCACATGTCCTTCATTTCCACATCTAAAACATTTAGAGTGTTTAGGTTTGATCTTTGAATAAGATCTGGATGATGATGGTTGTGATGTTCTTCTCTTGTCATTACTTGAATTGAGGCTGTCTGTTGAACATGCTTCATCACTGTTGTTGTTGCTTGATTCATCGTTTGTGTTGCATTCTGGCTCGCTGATGTCACTTTCTGTATCACTCTGTGATTCTTCAGAAATTGTGTTATCTGTTTCACTTTGTGATTCTTCAGAACATGACGTATCTGTTGATGATGGTGTAAACTCTGGAATTTCTTCAGTAAGAAATTTCCCAAACCTGTTTCTTTTTAGTTCTGGAACAAATGGAGATGGTCTATATACATTTTCATTATCACAGAATGCATCATTAAGATCAACACAAACAGGCATAACATTTTCAACACAAACATCCGATCGTTTGATAGGATTCATCCTATCATTTGGGTCCACAACACCCTTGAAATCAAGTTTAGAGGTTAAAGTAATACAGTCATCCGGCCTAGATAAACTATTACAGTTATCCATCCTAGATAAACTATTACAGTCATCCAAATTAGTTAAGTTATTACAGTCATCCGAATTCAAAGAAATGTTTGACTTATCATGGCTCCAGATGAACCAATTCACTGTAGAGTAATTGGCACCTGGGTGACCTAACCCCATTGTTTGACCACCACAACTGTCATCATCGTCCACCTGATCCTGTTGGGTCATATCTGCACTACTTTTACTTATATTAGAGTGTGACTCAGATGTGACACATTCTTTTTCAAAAAGATCATTTTTTGGATGTGGTTTTGGAATGGGTATATATTCACTTTTGCTCAAGGGTAAAAATAGAGATTTTACAATTCCCTTTTTATCCTTATACCCAATTCCATCTTTGACGAAAGATTTCCTTGAACAATCAAGGATATCAGTATGAGCATGCTTGCTTACGTTCCATTTGTCCATAACAATTTGGAGATGATTAGTTTCATTTCTAGATTTTTCTAGTTTTTCAGTTAAGTCATTTATTAAAAAATCTTTTCTGAGAACAAATTCTTTTAGAGTGTGCATTTCAGCTATTGTTGCATTTAGCTTTCGCTGATAGGCTAACTCATTTTCTTTCATTTCAGTATTAATTTTTTTTATGTCATCCATTTCTCTTAAAATTCTCCTATTGTGGGACAAACAGTAAGCAACGGCTGTAACACACCTTGGTGAGCACATCTTTGATTTTATTTCGAGCGGGATACTTACCAGGTCTCTCTCCTCAGCCTTCTTCTGCATGCTCTGTGGTTGCTGATCGTCCTTGCTTGTGGAAGTCTTTTCAGCGACAAAAGCTTCCTCAGCAGCAGTCTCCTTCCCTTTGTTCACACTTAACACGCTTCTTAAACCAGCCTTCTCCATCTCATCTCCTTTTGGCATTTCAGCTGATGACCCCTCCAGAGAGCTCACACCAAGAGGTGACTTTGTGCAGATCTTTGCCATCAGTGCTTTGTTAACTTCAGCTTCTGCCACAGCGACTTCCTCTCCCCAATCGAAATCCTGAACCACAAGTGCCTTCTGCTGGTTGGCTTCTCCTCCTTCTGTGATTGCCACCACTCTCTTTGCTGGTTTGGCTTCAGCTTGATTCAAAGTTGGACATTCATACTTGAAATGTCCGAGAGTTTTGCAGTTATAACACCTGATCTTAGATTTGTCAAACCCCGCTTTTCCCATGCCGACTCTTCTACCGGTTCTATTTTGAAACCTCTTCACCCTCAAAGTAATCATGGCCATCTGCCATTTCAAATCCATTTCCTCCATATCGTCTGGGTCAACGTGATACATGTCCTCAGGGCTCATCATATCGTTCTTTAGATCACCAGTCTTTAATGCTTCAAAGCTGGTCATGAAGGCGTTGAAAAGTTCAACGTGTTCAGTTGCAAGCTTTGTTTGTTGAGGATTGAGAGTTGATGGCTGAGGGTTAGTGACACTGGGTTGAGAGTATGGAACAGCTTTTCCTGAACTTGAACTACCACCAATCATTCCATCAGCATACATGTGAGATGAGCTCGAACCCATGTTGCCCACTGGAGTCATTAACGCTAACTTCTTCATTGCAGTGATGGGAACTGCCTTTGGATTAGTCTGATTCATCTCTCTTTTTGTAATGTCCATCTCAAAGGACTTCAATGTGTTGATGAGATCAGCCAAGGTAGACTGGGCATCAAGATATTCCTTTCTGATTAGCATACACTGGATGCTCCATTCCTTTGGCAATGAATCCAACAGCTTCTTGATAGAATTTATGTTGTTCACAGGAATTCCAGCCTTCTTCATCTTTGTCAACATGCTCATGAACCTATCAATGTGCGAGCTCAGACTTTCCCCACGAATACTACCAAACATATCATATTCTTTTTGCACCATGTCTTGCTTGTATTGGCGCATCTCTTCGTTCCCTTCGTAGTATTCATTCAATGCAAACCACAGATCATGTGCCGTACCATACTCTTCAAACATGTTGTAAACATCGTTAGATAGGGCCATGGTTAGAGCACCATAAGCCTTATGATCTCTTTGTAGTAATTGTTTGTCAACATCGGTATAGGTGGTTGGATCAGGGTTGAATTCTTCTCCAGTGGCAGTGGTTCTCATGGGAATGTGTGGGCCCAACTGGATAGAGTTCCATTGTGTGAAGTCTGTGACGTAAAAGAATGACCTCATTCTGTTCTTCCAAGTCCCATAATCTTCAGCCCCTTTTAACTTAGGTACTCTTGTAGTGGTTCTGGTTTCCAGGTCTTGTTGTGTGATAGGGTTAACATTTGATTGATTATTGTTACCAGCCATGATTTAGATGAATTTTAGAAATGTGGTTTAACAGATTTTAGTTATCAGTCCAGAAAAATTGTCCAAGTCCGTAAGTACACAGCAAGTTCGCAGCTAAGTGCGCAATTAAGTTCACACTTAAGTTCACAACAGTCTGGATAAGTATGCAGCAACCTGTAAGAATATAAACAGCCTTGTCAAGTTTTAGTCTTTGTTAAGTATGCAGCTCGGAAGTATACGTGTGGCTATGTTTCTTGATAAGTTCGCAGATCAGTCAACACTTGGGCATTATAAGTGCTCAGTGTTTACTGATCAGCCTGCGCACTAAATTAAGTGCGCAGACTCACTTAAACTCTCGTTTAAGATTTTAAGTTCGCAGAAACCCTAGCCAAGTACTCAAGACTACACCTTCAGTAAGTGCGCACAAATCCAAGATTTCTGTTTAAGTATGCAGAAACCCTAGATAAGTACTCAAGACAATGAGATGCAATAAGTGCGCAGAGATCAACTTAAATAAACAAGTGCGCAGAAAATTCAATTTAAAGTGCAACAAGTGCGCAGAAACCCTAGCTGCGTACTAAAATGACAGGTTTAAGTACTCAAAGTCACAAGTATGCAATATATGATCCAAGTACTCAAACTAAGAAACAAGTGCTCAGCTTATGAGATAAGTGCGCAGGATACATGAAATAAGTGCGCAAAAACGAGCTGTAACAAACATAAAACTCAGCTGAATCCTTTCCAAACCATTTTCTGATCAAAATAACATACTTTAAACATTTAGAAACACGATTTTCACGAAATTTGAAACCAAAATATACGAAAAACACCTAAATTTTAAAGTTTACAAAGAAAATAATCTTGATAATAAAAACTTAACAAGATGAGGGTTTTGGTATCTTAAAGTAGATACAATCTAGAGCACAGAGGCTCTGATACCAAATTGTAGTCCCGAAATACTAGATCTTGTTGAATGCAATAGATTGTTATCACTTGGAAACACCTATTAGTTAGGTGTTTCAAGTGATTAATCCAAGAAACAAAGAAAACTAGATGAATATTGAAAGACCCGACACACACAATGAATAACATGATGATTCCATATCTGATTTGATGATAAATAACCTTGGAATACCACACAAGTACGCACCTATTCAGTGTGTGCTACAAAGATAATCTCCAAAACCCTAAACCCTAGCTGTGCACACACAAACTATATATAAGCAGCACCTGGGCCTGCGCACTTAACATAAGTGCGCAGGGCCCGTCCATTTAAGTGCGCAGCATAGGGTTTGGCCTACTAAACTATGTTATAATTACATGTAAGGTCCTTCAACTATTAAGCTTTACAATAGTCATTCAAAAGTCTCTATTCTGGTAATTGTGGTCTCAATATAACCCAACAGTCTCTTTTGTTGTCAGAGAAAAGGTTGAAGGACAGATTGTGCTGGGTGAAGGAGTTGTTATGGATATTTGAAGGTCTGCTTCTTGTGAGATTAGAAAAAGGATTGCGAATGGAAAAACTGATTTGGTAAGAATCTTCGCAAGGTATGGTTTCATATATCCTCCAATTTCTTTGCATCCAAAATAGGAATATGGTTTTGATATGAGGCAAATGCTTGCAATTAATTTTAGCACATCCCAAAACCCACTGATTCACTCTTGTATTATTAATCTTCAACCAACCCAATTCATCTTAGAAACAAACAAACATCCAATTCAATTCATTAAGCAACTTTTGTGTAACACCCCAACCGATGGCGGAAACATCGGGATGTCACGTATTGATGATTGAATTGCATAAATGATGTTGTAACATGTTTCACCCCAAAAATGGTGATAAATAGAAAAGGGGCTATGTAAAACTCACCTTAGCAAAATGCTATGTCTCGTAAAAAAAAATAGAATAATGTGTTGTGAATGTATGCGAGGCGAATCCCAAAGACTCAACAACGTAGCTAGTCCAAATTGAAGAAAACGAAAAAGAAAGAATATCAAGCTTCCAATTCGCCAATTACAAGAGCTTATAATCAAAGCTTCAATTGTAAAAGTAATACACTATAGAAGAAAGGTATGAGGGAAAGTTTAATCGGATTGAAACAATCGATTTAGAGGTGCAAAGTATAATGGGTCATAGGTGGGTTTTTATACTAGTTTTGGAGTCAATTAGCCATTAAAATTGGTCAACACCATAAAGTAAGGTTTTATGATGAATTGACTATTTGACTAAGACTTTGACTGTTTGACTAAGACTTTGACTAGGACTTTGACTATTTGAATCAAGGCTTTATTTAAAAAAAATCTTGTATATGAAAAAAAAAAGAATTTAGAATCATATTATTATTATTATTATTATTTATATACATTTATGTATGTATATAAGTTGTGAGTTAGGATAAATAAAGACTTAGGCACATTTGTATAATATTAATGATAAAGGTGTAATATATATATATATATATATATATATATATATATAAGGGATTTTTATGTATTAAAATTTTGGGGAAAATTTTGCGATGTTACAGTCTCCCCTACTTTTAGGAACTTCGTCCCGAAGTTAAAAGAAAAACACCAGGTATACAATTGGTCGACTACCGAAAACCTTGATAAAATTTCTCACTACCTTAACGTACCTGTAAATTCATGATTACGTTCCGGACCGTAATTATCAATTTACCTTACATTAGGGTTTTGCGTCCTTTTATGACTCTACCGATTGTTGAACAGGTTCGATAGTCTCCACCAGTCATTGAGCAGGTTGTAGGGCCTCTCCCGACTGTTGGAAAGACATGATGACCTCTACCAATCGTTGAGTAGGTTGTTTGGTAGTCAACTAATTGTTGTACAAGTAAGCAAGTATGATTATAGATATAGCAATTAGTTCACATTCAAACAAGCATGCACTCAGATGTTATGATAATACTTGAATTTATTACTTGAATCAAAAAGTTTCAATACATAGAATTAAAAAGTAGACATCATTCAAATGGTGGGGTTTGCTGTTAAGTAGCTGGAGGGTCTTGATCTCGATTTAGTTTAGGGCATCGGTTACGGAAATGATTTGGGTTTCCACATTCATAGCATTGACCATAGTTGTATTTACCAGGACGATTAAGATTAGCAACCTGAGCAGGGTTGGTTGGTTGGTGTTAGGGTTTGGGGACTCACGACATGTGTTGACTAGATGGCCATACCTACCACAATTGGTGCACAGGCAACACACTGAAACAGTGGGGTGATGTCGTTTGCATGTGTTACACAATGGAAAGTTTCTTGTATAGGGTTTCTTGTTAGAAGCTTGTGTAGTGAGGTTTACATTAGGATCCCTGGTCTTGCGCTTCTGGTTCTCGGTAGTTACCGCGGCCACAATACTTGTTTTCTCGCCTTTCCGAACTAAGGTCCCGTTCTTTATGTGATTTCCATCGCCATTTCCATTTCCATTG
Source organism: Ambrosia trifida (assembly GCA_028751855.1). Taxonomy (NCBI): domain Eukaryota; kingdom Viridiplantae; phylum Streptophyta; class Magnoliopsida; order Asterales; family Asteraceae; genus Ambrosia; species Ambrosia trifida. The sequence continues at coordinate 7,971,161 of CM054126.1, read as the reverse complement.
CCGTTCCCATTCATTGGGATGACTTGAGCCAACAAGTTAGAAACCAGAGTTGTGATTTGTTGCGCCATTTGTTGGGAAATAATCGCAGCCAGTTGGGCATCAACACCTTTGTTGTTTTTGTTGTTGTTGTGGTTGGTGTTGTGGTTGTTGTTACTTTCCTCTTGGTTTTCACCACTGTTATTGCGAGTGCTGCGACGTGGAGACATGATCTATAAGGGACACAATGAAGGTTCAATGTGGCATGAAATGAATGAGGTGATATAAGGAATGTAATCATTTATTCATTAATTAAAATGAATAAACGAAAACGTTGACGTATCAAAGATTTCAGATTCCAATAACATAGTGAAGACATGCTTTAGCCTATAAGTGAACACTCATCCCGAGAATTCCCAGGTAGGCATCCGGGTCCCTCGTTTGATTGGGATATATGCGCAATGCCAACCTAGACAGAAGACTCAGAATACAGGCGTTCACCCTTCCAGATTGCATGTGTTCGTTATTAAAATCTAGAACTTCGACGAGATCTCAAGGTGGTTCAGGTTAAACCTGAGGGTTTTGCCTTACTAGTCTAAGAGTGGATTCAGTGATGGAGAGCAACCTTCTTGTAGGGATAAAAGTAGGGATATGAAGTAGGAGGGAGATAGAGATTAGCAAGTAAAAGAAGCAAGTACTGGTTAAATCCTATGGTTATAGACTAGATTATTTTTCTAATAACCTAATTCCCTATAACCATGGCTCTGATACCAATCTGTAACACCCCAACCGATGGCGGAAACATCGGGATGTCACGTATTGATGATTGAATTGCATAAATGATGTTGTAACATGTTTCACCCCAAAAATGGTGATAAATAGAAAAGGGGCTATGTAAAACTCACCTTAGCAAAATGCTATGTCTCGTAAAAAAAATAGAATAATGTGTTGTGAATGTATGCGAGGCGAATCCCAAAGACTCAACAACGTAGCTAGTCCAAATTGAAGAAAACGAAAAAGAAAGAATATCAAGCTTCCAATTCGCCAATTACAAGAGCTTATAATCAAAGCTTCAATTGTAGAAGTAATACACTATAGAAGAAAGGTATGAGGGAAAGTTTAATCGGATTGAAACAATCGATTTAGAGGTGCAAAGTATAATGGGTCATAGGTGGGTTTTTATACTAGTTTTGGAGTCAATTAGCCATTAAAATTGGTCAACACCATAAAGTAAGGTTTTATGATGAATTGACTATTTGACTAAGACTTTGACTGTTTGACTAAGACTTTGACTAGGACTTTGACTATTTGACTCAAGGCTTTATTTAAAAAAAAATCTTGTATATGAAAAAAAAAAAGAATTTAGAATCATATTATTATTATTATTATTATTATTATTATTATTATTATTTATATACATTTATGTATGTATATAAGTTGTGAGTTAGGATAAATAAAGACTTAGGCACATTTGTATAATATTAATGATAAAGGTGTAATAAAAATATATATATATATATATATATATATATATATATATATATAAGGGCTTTTTATGTATTAAAATTTTGGGGAAAATTTTGCGATGTTACATTTTGTATGAATTTAACAACATAGGCGTGCTTTGTTCAAGAAGATCAACTGCAATAAAAAAAATGCTTGACCAATCTTATTAACAAGGTCAGTAATCAATCTGGGCCGTTGAATGATGATCGAAACTGTTGCTTCGTCGGTTGTTAGGGAAAAAATGGGTGATGATGGGTGGGAGTGATAACAATATTTATGGGCGGTTTAAGGGAACCCTTTTCGTTTCAGTGGTGATACTGGTGGAAAGATGGTGGTGGTTTAGCGAGATGGTAGTATGGGGAGATGGTGGTGCTTTGGGGAAGAAGAAGGGGGTAGGGGTGGGTTTAATATTATTTTTTTATTATGTTTTAAAATTGTTTATTTGTATAATTGAGGGCACAAATGTAATTTACTTTATTTTAATTGAGGAAATTGACGACAATTAAAGGTAAGGACCACACATATGCAATTTTGCTAAACTCAAGGACCAACAGTGTAAATAATGAAGCATTAGGACCAAGACTGCAATATTGAAAAACAACATGAACCAACCATGCAGTTCTCTCTTATCAGAACCAATATAGATATTCCTTTTTATGGTTTTTGATTGATGTAAAATACAAATTTCTTTTTGAGTTACATGAAACAACTGTGTCTTATGAAACCATTAATATTGTTTTCTTTGTATCGCAAACTATACCGAGTACCAGTAACATAACATACCGAGTTGTGTTCAAAATAATATTTTTTTGCTGTGTCGTAAACTACACCAATTGTCGGTACCGTACCCAATTAACCGAATTCATTCGATACTGACTGAACAATGTCGTTGCTGATAACGGTATCATACAAACCTACGCCGAGATTTGTTTTTATGATTTTCGATTGAGGTAACATATATATTTTTTTTCATATATAACCTGTTACAAAAATTGCGAATATGCTTATTTTAACTTATGTTTCTATATAAATTTTATCTGATACCTAACCACCGCAACAGGCGAGCATAAGTCACTCTTTAGTGATAATCCACAATATTTAGTTTGTAGAAAAATATTTAAAAAAAATTAATATATATATATATATATATATATGTTCGCATTATATTCTTTTGACATTGTGTAATATAGGAAAAAAGTAACAATTTAAAATACAATCTATGTTATAAACATTAAATCTAAAACACTATATGAAGAAATATAATTAATGTATTTTAGAGATAATTAATATGTTTTAAATTTTAATTCTTAGAATGCATTTAATTATGTTTTAAACTGTTATTTTTTTTTCTATATAACACAATGCCAAATTTAAAAACCAATTTTTTCTAAAATTTAATCTCATCCATTAATTGCCCTAATCCATTGGCATGCTGACTTCTTACACTTTCTGGGGAAAACACACTTTCTAGCCTAAGACTACACGGTGTGGGAGCGTGAAAGGAGCATGACCCCTATGGGTTGGAAGATCTCCACATGCGTGAGGCAAAAGGTGAGGTGGATAATTATGGTGGGTTGTTGAATTATGCATGATTATGATTGGTTATTTGATTAAAAAACCCTATCCACGCCACCACAGCCCCATGGTTTTTTAGAGGCTGAAGATAATTCCCCCTTTGCTGACGTGACTACCACATTCACTCTATGCCCCTTCACCTACGACTACATTGAGTAGCCTAACCCCACCTAGGGACGAGCATATTACATCGAATACTGTACCGATACCGATCCCGAACCGATCCTGTACCAAACCGAGGGTGTTCGGTATCGGTACTCACATTTAGGTTTTCGGTTTCGGTATTTTAAGGTAAAATACCGATACTATACCGATACCGATATCGAACCGATACCGTATGTTTTCGGTATTGGTATCGGTATTGAGTTTTGGAAGTTTTTGTGATCGGTATTTTCGGGATACCGTCCCGAGCTCATCCCTAACCCCATCTGTTAAAAAGTAACATATTATATATATATATATAATATAATTATAATTATAATAGAGTTAATTGCCAAAATGGCCCCTGAGGTTTGGCCCAAAATGCTTGTTTGGTCACAAAATTAATTTTTCTGCCAAAAGCACCCCTCACAGATCGAAAATTGCCTAAATGACCCATATTTAACTAAGTTTTTGACGAGGAAGAAAAACTCAGTTAAGTCTGAGGGGCAATTTCGTCCTTTCATGTTCTAACGTTTTAAAACCCCTTTTCTTACCCTATTTAGTCATTTTCATCCAGTAAAAACCCTAACTATTAACCTCTTCTTCCTCGTCATCGTGTTTCTTCCTCGTCCTCGTCGTGGTTCCTTTTCATCTTTGCTCAATAATGTGGAAGTTTCGAGACAAGGGTGCTGATTTCAATCCTCTGCTTGAATGCCGTAAGTTATTGTTGCTTTGTCATGATAGTTTTTGTCTCCACACGATCACCTCTGCTCAACATGATCAATAATATTTTTTTTTGTTTTCAGGTAACAGTCATCAGCTTTTTTCAGTGGAATTGCATTATGGTGGTGAGCTGACTGATTTTCCAGATAGTAGATATGTGGGAGGTAAAGTGGCATATATTGATTATGTTGATGGTAATGTTTCTACAATGCTGAATGATATGGTATTAGAAGTTGGGTATTAAGAAGAGGATATTTCCATTTTTAGGTATTATTTTAAAGTTCCAGGTGAGGATTTAGACTTTGGGTTAAGACCATTGAACGATGAAACTGATTATAATAGAATGTTGACAGTTGCTGGAAAACATAAGATGATAGAAATTTATGTTCAACCTATTCTAACCTGTTCTAATTCAAGTAATCCAACACAGCCTGATCCTAGTGATATAGGTGTCATAACCCAGGCAATACAGCCTGATCCTACTGAGGGTGGTGATGAGGATAATGTGGTAAATTTAAGTGGTGATGAAGGTAGTGATGAGGGTGGTGATGAGGGTAGTGATAGTAGTAGTTCTTATATACTTCAAGAATGTGGTAAAAGACTTGTGGCCATTAGGAAGAACAAGGTGAAACAGGGTACTCATGTAAACCCTGATCCAGATAATGGTGATTATTGGCCTGGTGATGAGGGTAGTGACGAGGATAATAATGAGGGTAGTGATAAGGAGGATAGAGACTTCATAGTTGATCAGGAGAATGCAGATGATGATATTGAGGTTAACATGGATGAATATAAGGCTGCTGTTGACTTTAATGCTAGTGATGATGAAAATGCTGACCCACTTGAGGAAGACATTGACATAGACTTAGATAATTTTGACAGTTTCAGTGATGAAGAAGACAACAACACTTTGCAGAGAGCTAATAGGGCCTGTATGAGACAAAGGAGGGAAAGAAAAGCATTTGGTTCAGAAGGGAGTCTAGATTGCCCGTTCTCACTTGGAAAATGTTTTCCTGATAAAAAAATCATTAAGAATATGGTGAAGGATTATGCAATAAAGACTAGGAGGCAGCTGCATATAGTAAGAAATGAAGGAAGGAGATTTAGGGTTTGTTGTAATGGTCTAAATCCCAGGAGTTTAAAACCTGTGGCACAAGAGGATAATGTGGTAATTTCAAGTGGAGTAAAGACTAGGTCAAAACAGAAGGTTAATGTGGTAAATTCAAATGGAGTAAAGACTAGGTCAAGTGGTAAAAAGAAGGATACAAATGGTGGGGCCCAGACTTCTAAAGAATTGGTGCTAGTTGAAGATAAAGGGGGACAAACTTCTAAAAGTAAGGTAGAACCCACATGTCCTTGGATGTTGCATGCCTCAAATCTGAAACAAAAGGACACATGGATTATAGTCACACTTCAGAAGAAGCATGAATGCATCCAAACAAGGGATGTCAATTTCTGCACAGTGAGTTGGCTTGCAAAAAAGATTGAGCATATTGTTCGTACAATGATTTCAAAATCATCAGGCCCTTTAACACCAAGAGCCACAGACCTGTTTGAGAAGATAAAAAATGATGCTAGCCAGTATTCTGTCATTTGGTGTGGCCCTGGAAAGTATCAAGTAAGTATAGAATGTTATGTTTATGTGTTGGATGTCTATGTGTTAATATGATACAATGTGTTTATTAGGTGAGTGGTCCAGAGAATGAGGTTAGGGCTGTTAACATGAAAGAAATGAGTTGTGCTTGTAGGAGGTGGCAGTTGACTGGCATGCCATGTAGGCATGTTGTAGCTTGTATATGGAATATGGCACTGCATGGATTGGATGATGGAGTTCCTGAGAAATATGTTCACAAAGCTTACTGGCTTGATACATGGAAGAAGGTGTATGACCATACCATTGAACCACTAAATGGAACTGACATGTGGGAACATTTTAACTGTCCCACCACCCTGATAGCTCCTAAATACCACAAGCCTGTTGGAAGACCTAAAAAGAAGAGGAGAAAGTCTGCTTTTGAAAAGGATGAGGTTGCAAAGTTGTCAAAAGCTATTGAAAAGGGTACCAAAATGCCAAAGAAGGGTAATCCAATCAAATGCAAGATTTGCAAGCAAACAAGACATAACAAAAGGACCTGCAAGCAAGCTGCACAAGTTGGGGGTTCACAAGCTGCTGGTTCACAAGCTGGGGGTTCACAAGTTATGTAGTTTTCAGTTTAGTTATGCCACTTTATGTATTAAAACTGGCCATTTTGGTGTTTTTCTATTTTGACTGCTATGGTATGAGTTATGGTATGTATTTGACAGCTATCATATGGTCTTTTGGTATGTATTATGACTGGTAACTTTTGGTTATTTTTAGTATGGTAGTATGACCAACTTGGCAGTTTAATGTATTTTCAGTGGTTTCTTTTGGTTTGTATTGGTTAACTTTAGTATAGTTTTATGACCATTTTGGCAGTCTAATGTAGCATTTTGGCAGTCTAATGTACCATTTTGGCAGTCTAATGTATCATTTTGGCAGTCTAATGTAGCAGTTTGGACCAAACATAAGGGACCATTTTGGCACAGAATTTGTATAAACAATATTCTGACAGTATAACACTTGTGTGGTAGTTGCATTCAATGAAGTTCATTTATGGGGTCAGTGGGTAGATTTCAGGTAGATGGATGAGTTAATTGTTCAGCTGATTTAAAAGACCCAATATTGCAAAACATTCATGCAATTCAACTTCATATTTCATCTCTAAAATACTAAAATGTTTAGGCAAGTTGTTATTGCACTACCTGCAGTTCAAGAACCGGTTGAAAAGCCTGAAGTTGTTGATCAAGAGTCTGATAAAAAGGATGATGAAAATGTGGTTCAAGAGTTGGTTGAAGATAATTTTAAGCAGCTTACAAAGGTTGATGAAAAGGCTAAAGGGAAGGCAGTTCAAGAACCGGTTGAAGAAGCGAGCTTGACCCATGTAGAGACTATGACCCAGAGGTGTTAAAGAATGCCTGGAATTATTCCAGCCCAGATAAGGATGATTGGTACCATGATCCCTATGAAGGAGAGCATGGAACAGATTCGGACTACTGTTCGGATGATGATTGTCGTTGGAAGTAGGCTTGTTGGTTCTTGTAGGTTATGTTTTCTGACTTAGGCTTGTCTATTTCATGTATGCACTAGACTACTTTAAGTATGAAATTTGTTTTGTATGTTTCTGTTTGGTTATGTACTAATGCTTTAGTATGTTTTCGTTTGGTCATAAGCATTGTTCTTGATCATTACAAACCTTTATTTATCATTACAAAACAACCTAAATTGAACATTTGCAAACATACATTACAACTTCAACAATCAGTGATCATTACAATAAGAAACAACATACATTGAGTTTTTATCATTAGAAAACAACCTACATTGAACTAAAACATGATAAAATACATGATGATTCCAAACCAAGTCATCCATAGATAAGTTTTCAGCTTCTTGTTCTCGGATTTGAGTGTCCCAACCAAGGTCTGCAAGGCTGTGTTGTTGAGTCTCAGTTTTTCATTCTCTTCACTATCATTGATAGTACTAGGAATTTGACCCAAGGGTAGTTCGACCCAACAAACGAAACCACAACTCCTCCCCTTCTTGTTGCAGCAGAAAAACCGTCTACCAGGGTTTGCAGAGGTGGAAGACACACGTATGGTAGTAGGAGCTCCACATTTGCAGAATACCATCGTCTAGGTTAGTTAATTGATTATTGGGTTTGTATGATTTGGGATTTAGGGTTTGTATGATTTGGGAATTAGGTTTGTTATGATTTGGGGCCAAACCTCGAAGGGTGTTGGAGAGGAAGAAGAAGAAGTTCAGATGAAGAAGATGGGTTTAATTGAAGTTAAAAGGGGGTTTTAAAACGTTAGAACATGAAAGGATGAAATTGCCCCTCATGCTTAACTGAGTTTTTCTTCCTCGTCAAAAACTCAGTTAAATATGGGTCATTTAGGCAATTTTCGATCTGTGAGGGGTGCTTTTGACAGAAAAATTAATTTTGTGACCAAACAAGCATTTTGGGCCAAACCTCAGGGGCCATTTTGGCAATTAACTCATTATATTAATCTATCTATATATATAAAAGAAAACGTATATGCTGACGTGACGTGCAATGGAGGCCTCAACATCCCATTGTGAGTGCCACGTGACATCATAATTGAAAGATTTTAGTGTTTTTGAACTATTTCCTTTTTTAATTAAAAAAAAAGATAGACATAAAACCTTAAATTAAATTGAGTTATTTTAGAAAAAAAAAAGAATTTAAAAATAAATTTAAAATTTTCTCTCTCATGTTTCCTCCCATAATTTTTAAACGTTTATATATTTTATATACGAGATTTTTTAAAGAAAAAAATTACACCAAATTAACGAGCGTTTTATTATCTTTCCAACGAGTACCATAGTCCTATATAAAAAATGGAGAAAAATCGACTATTTTTTGTGGGGTTTCGTTCATACAAGAAAAAAACACACAAAGTGTTCATGTTATTCATTAATCATGTTTTTTCTTTTAAACCAGGTTCTTATATACGATGTTGAAAATCAGCCCAATCGCCATATTATCATTGGAATTTTACTAGGTATACTTCATCAAGAGAAGTTAGGAGAAAGAATCGCGCAACACATGGTGTCACCTTATAGCAAGGTTATTTTTTTATTTATTTAATTACAAGAGTAATAATTATTACTATTATTAGAATGGTTATATTTTTCAACCCCGGGACGCTCCCGGAAAGAATTGATATTTGCTGACGTGGCGTTCAATGGTGGCCTCAACCATCTCTTGATTATGCCACGTGGCATAATGAGATGCAATGATTACAACTTCCAACTTAAGTGTTTGTTTAGTTGATTAGGTTATGAATTATAAGAGCCATTAGAATGTGAGAAATTTGAGAGATGTGATGAGTTTTTTAATAGTTGCAGCTTACATAAGTGATTCTTTATATGATTACTGATTAGGTTTTAGATTAGGGAATATGAGTTATTACTGATTAGAATACTATGAACATGCAATGATTGAGAGATTTTGTGGTTAGTTAACTTGAGCCATTTGCAATAGGTTATCACGTAAAATTAGATTTTTTAACCCCGGGACCCTCCCGGGGTAATCAGCTAGTATGTTATAATTAGTTAAATTAATTAAAAGTTATTAAGAAAAAAAACCGTTAACCGGGTTAGCCGGTACCGATATTCAAAACGCAAATATGATTCCATTTAAACGATATAAAAATAAGAGCACAGGTCTCGTAGGGCAACACCAACAGCAACACTGAACACACACTCAATTATTTGCCGCTCTTTAAACAAAACACACACACACACACAAATTCATCTTTTTTTTTTATAAAAATCAGATTCTTTATTCTATAATGTGAAGAACCCTGAAAACCCATTGAAAATCGATTACAAACAACCTCAAAGATGGCTTTTTTTGGGCTAAATTTCTACTGTTTTGTCGGCATTTGGTTGATGATGTTTTGTGGATTTTGTTCTGGTGGTGACCCGTTTGCTCATTTCGATCTTGAGTTTTCTTATGTCACTGCTTCTCCACTTGGTGTTCCTCAACAGGTTGATTTTATTGTATCTACTCATGTGCTCTGTTTTGTTATTGATTGTTTGCTGATGGGTGTACTGTATACTCTGTATTTATGCATGCTAAGTGTTCGATGAAATGCCTGAATGGTTTTGTTTGAATCTTTTGGTTGTTATGTGATTAGAAGAGATTTTAGAGTGTCATTGCTCCCAAAAGAGGGTAGAGTTAGAAATCTTTAATAGGGTTTTGTTTGGATATTATGGTTGTATTTTGTTCTTGCTTTCTGTTCTCTGTTTTGCCCCTATTAATATTTTTTTTTAGATTCTTAGGGTTTAGAGGCATTTTGGAAGATTATTTAAAAAAAAATGTATTACTACTTTAGTTACATAACATTTTCAAGATTTATAGAATTATAGTTTTATTCTATACAAGATTTCAAGGTGTTATTGAACAAATCCAAAACTATTGATTTTACACACAAAAGTTTTGCAAAAATGTTATAAAAACACCCACTACAAATGTTTTCCATTAGACAAAGATTTTGTCAGTTGAAATTAGTAATTTGGTATTAACACTAACTGAAGTATCTGCCCAAAACTTCTTTTTATTAATTTTGCATGTTTCAAATTACAGGTCATCGCAGTGAACCGAAATTTTCCAGGTCCAACACTAAATGTTACAACCAATTACAATGTGGTTGTCAATGTCAAGAACAACTTGGATGAAAGCCTCCTTCTCACATGGTACTGTTTAAGTTGATTACATTTAGGGGGTGTTTGGGGTTACGTTTTGAAATGGATTTTTAGATTATTGCGTTTTGAAAACGTAAATAATCAGTTTTTAGTGTTTGGGGTTGAGTTTTGAAATGAATTTTTAGGCTACCAAAACGCAATAATCTAAAAGCAGCTCCACCCCTGCTTTTCCAAAACGCAGAAGCTGTTTTGAAAAATCAATCCCAAACACCCTCTTAATATGAAAACAATGTGTGTGTGTTTAGTTTTTTAGTATGTCATTTTACATTTTAAATTTTGTAAGTCGTGTTTTTTAGGCCTGGAATAGAGATGAGACGTGGTTCGTGGCAAGATGGAGTGCTTGGCACCAATTGTCCTATTCCTGCACATTGGAATTGGACTTACCAATTTCAAGTCAAAGATCAAATTGGTAGCTATTATTATGTCCCATCTATTAACTTCCAACGGGCGGCAGGTGGTTTTGGTGGTTTTATAATCACAAACCGCAAAGTTATCCCACTTCCATTTAATACCCCTGATGGAGATATTGTCATTACCATTGGTGATTGGTATACTCAAGACCATAAGGTTTTTGTTTTGTCTATATTTGATTTCATACTTTTTATTAGGTATTGGAATAAGTTTATAATTTTATGTCTGATCTATCGTTCATATTTATTTTAATTCAGGATTTGAGAGCTTCACTTGATGCTGGGAAGGAACTTGGTATGCCAGATGGAGTTCTCATTAATGGCAAGGGACCATTTGAATACAATTCCTCTGTGCCAGATGGCATTGAGCATGAGACAGTTAATGTTGATCCAGGTAGATCTTGTTATTTATATGAGGATGCCACTTAGAATTTTCAAGATTTATTTCTCTAAGAAGAATGATGTTTTGAACTAATTAATATATTAAAATTTACCAAGGGATCACACATGACTCATCGATAGCTACAGTTTTTAAGAATTTTTAAGAAATATTATCAAAAGTGAATACCCTTTTGATTAGCAATTATAACTTTCGATAGCGATTAGAAATATTATCAAACATGAATACCCTTTCAACTTTCTGGTGAAAAATTGATAAACTAACACACAAATAAAGCAAACAATAAGAACTTGTAACACATAGTATATATTTCATTTTTTTGAATTCAAGTAGTATTTGTGCACCTCAAAGGTAGTCCGGTTATAGAGTTTTCTTTTCAAAAGGTTTATCTCTTTCTGACTACTTTAGTTTAAAATCTTGTTCATCTCTAATATCCGAACGATAATTGCAGGGAAAACTTATCGAATTCGTGTGATCAATGTTGGAGTATCAACTTGTTTAAACTTTAGAATCCAGAGTCACAATTTACTTCTAGCAGAAGCAGAGGGACATTATACATCCCAACAAAACTATAGTAGTTTGGATATTCACGTTGGGCAATCATATTCCTTTTTGGTAACAATGGATCAAAATGCTAGTAGTGACTACTACATTGTTGCAAGTGCTAGATTTGTGAACCAATCCGAATGGCAACGAGTTACAGGCGTCGCTATTTTGCACTATTCAAATTCTGAAGGACGGGCTTCTGGTCCTCTTCCTGACCCTCCAAATGATGGAAACGACAATTCTTTTGCAGTGAATCAAGCTATGTCCATTAGGTATGTTTCTTTATTTTCTTCCTTTGGGTGTTTTGATTTGGCTTTTGAATTTGATCCATGTGATTAGAATAATAACAACTTAAAATAAAAAAAATGTGCTGCGTGAGATAGTGATTAAATGGGCTTCTCTTGTTTGTAGTTGTAACAATCAGAACATTAACAATGAGAATTTGGTTAAATGAGTTATTTATAATTTTTTTGAAGTAGGGATTTTGGCATTGCATTATAAAGGCGTTCATCTGATTGTTCACTGTTATGTGATAAGGTATATGACCATTTACCTTCTAAATCCTTAAGGTAATCAGAATATGCCAAACACAAACGCAATAGCTGATATCACACAACTTCAAATAGCAAAAGCATATTCCAACTATATCTTCTAAAATCCGTTTTGTTCGAACTTATTATGTTACTGTGATTATTCTACTCGCATGATCACTTTCAAATATGCGAAACTTCCCGCAATGCTTTGCTGCAGTATGTTCGAACCTGAGCATCCAAAACCAATCATGATAAACTTGATAATTTTGACTTCTCACACATTCATTTTTTTTTTTTGCGAATTATGATGCCATTTATATATGTAGAAGACAGTTGCAAATAACATCTTTTGTCTATCAGGATGAACAACACTGCAAGTGGAGCCCGCCCAAACCCCCAAGGATCTTTTCGTTATGGTTCAATCAATGTGACAGATGTGTACGTGTTAAGAAATGTTCCACCAATGACAGTTGACGGAAAACTTCGGGCTACATATAATGGGATTTCATTTATTAATCCTAATACCCCTGTGGGACTCGCAGACAATTATAAACTCAAAGGATCTTACAAACTTGATTTCCCGAGTACGCCCATGAATAGACCTCCTACCATGGACAGATCTCTTATCAATGCTACTTATAAAGGGTTTGTGGAGATCGTATTGGAGAACAACGACACCGTAGTTCAAAGCTTTCATATGGATGGCTATTCGTTTTTTGTTGTCGGGTATATATATATATATATATATATATATATCATCCTACACTTATATATGTTCCAAATGATGTAAATGTTAATCGTGCTATGATATTTATTAGGATGGCATATGGAGAATGGACAGAAAATAGCAGGGGTTCTTATAACCGTTGGGATGCAATAGCGCGCTCCACTGCCCAGGTTCCTTCTTTTTAACATGGCATACAGATGTATGTAGTCAAATGAGTGGGGTCGGATCGAATCGGGTCGGAGTGTTGGACTGGGTTGATTGACATGGAACACTTTGGTTCGACTTTCTATTTATGTATATGCAAATTAGTGTGTGTTAAATGCCTAAATACGAGTACCGAACTTTAATTATTAAATTATTTATTGAATAACAGTGGCTTGAGAAAGTTCCATTATATCCTTCAAAATAAACTCTTTAGCTTTCAACCCATTTCGTTTTTATGTTACCCCTAAATCGACCCATTCATAGACAAACGAGTCAAATACCTAAATGTAGACCACCAACGATATGTTTTCACTAATATTTATCTGTCGACTTTTATAGGTTTTTCCTGGAGGATGGACAGCAATACTTGTTTATCTTGATAATGTTGGAGTATGGAATCTTAGGACAGTAAATCTTGACAGATGGTATTTAGGTCAAGAAACTTATATGAGAATTATTAATCTTGAAGATGATGACCAGAAAGACGAAGACGCGCCACCTGATAATGTCTTGTTTTGCGGCGCTCTTGCCCACTTTCAGAAGTATAATCTCTTAAACACTTGCTATGTTTATGTTCACTTAACTTCGATTAAATATCAACCAATAGAGGTGAAAATATGGGTGGCCAGGTGGCCAGCAGGTTGGGTAATGGGTCAAAACTCAAAACAAGCAATTTTTGGTATGGGTCAACTTTATTTGGCCTGCTATAAACACTTATTGTCCTCAACTATAGAATCTTTTTATAAATAATTAGCATTTCAAATATTGTTACAAAACTATTTAATAAAGCTATACATGAGGTTTTATGCATAATAAATATACTTTGCATAGTGTTCGACCTGTCTAACGTATTTGATCCACTTTGACAAGTTTTGAAAGCCAACCTTTTTGTTGAAATTGCGAACTCTGATTAATGTATTATTATGTTTGCATTTCAGGCCACAAAGATTCTCGGCGGCTTATTTGAGCATCCAGGAATCATTGAAGCTGAATTTTATGATTATGGTATTTGCAGTTATCTACATGATGATTTGAACATGTTTCAGGAATGGGACTTAAATTAAGTGTTCAAAGGGGGTTGCTTTTTTGGGTAATTAGTGTTTCTTTAGTTGGAGAATTCAGTTGTTGTGAGAACACATTACATGCATTGTTATTGTTAGTGAAAGGTATAGGGATGGTTGCTTAGTTAATCTTCTTTGTATGCTAAAAGCATCAAAGGCATGAAGTTGAGATCATATTTTGGCTTTGAGTAACCTATCGAATGCCAATGGTTTGTGTTGTGTTATCGTGTTGATATTTTAAGACACGGAACCTGTTAAGGTCAACCACGAAACTTGTTAAGGTCGTGTGAGTTTGTGTCGTGTAATCGTGCCTGTGTCTGAAATTGTCAGCCCGTTATAGCCCCGCCAAAAGTAAATTTGGCGCAATTTACAATGTCTAAAAAATAGTCAGAGTGACGAGGACACAATTCTTGATTCAACCTAATGGAAACTTAAATTTCAAACGTAGAAGTAAACCCTAAAAAGAATGCTGAAACACTATCGTGTCGTGTTATGGTGTCAGTATGTTTTGACACCCCCTACAGGTAGTATAATGTTATACGGCCTGTGTAGAATCACATGATGAGACAAAGTGCTGCAGCTTTTGTCTTGTGATGCGATTCTATAATCGGCCGTATAACATTATAAGTCTCGTATAGGTTTATACGAGCAAGAAAAAATAAATCCTATATGGTTGTACAACCCTATACGGGCCTGTATAAGCTTAGGTATAAGCTTAGGGAGTGTCAAAATAAGATTAGGGGTGTTTTGAATAGAATGAGCCTAAAAAAATCGCAACGGTGGCTGCTATAAATTTGAGTTTATTGTGAGTGGTAGAATTACACTAAGAACTTTCTTTATCATCTCAACAATTTAACAAACAAATGACAATGGTAATAGGAGGCCGGTTAATGTAGATGAACGACGAGAAAGCGGTTTACGACTTGGCGAAGAATCAAACCAAAAGAAGAGCTTGTCAGTGCTAGGAGATAAGAGTACCGGCGAAGCAAAGGAGCCGCAGGGTGGACCGGTGGAAGCCATATGCGGTGATAAACGACCATGACAATGTACATGACAATGAGGGACATTATTTACTTACTAAACGTTCTTTGTGCCTTTGTGGGCTGTTTAAATTTCCTGAGTGGGCTTCATGAGATGCAGCCCAATAGAGAGAATGAAAAGAAACCGAGCCAATACTTGTTGGCTGTTGCCCAACATGCTATTATTTATTTTTTCTTTTTTTATTCTCAAAGTAGAAGATATGGAACCAAAATTAATCCCAGTTGCGCAGCCAATACAAGCAAGGCCCATTAAAACTATTTTGAGTAAAATATATGGATTACCCATATGATATGTTTATAGATACTAGAAGTTACCAGCCACACCTCGTCACTCTTTGACTTTAGATTTAAGATCTATAATGACCTATGATTTTATTGGGGTTGTAGAAAATCACAGGTCATTATAAACATAAAAATGAAACCATATTTTGGCTTTGTACATTTTACTATCAAATCAAGGTAAGTAGCCATTGGGGTTGGTGGCCCAATAGTAGAAGCAAAGCTTCTAGGAACACTTAAGGGAGAAATCGTGGGTTCAAGTCCCACAAGGAGTGAAATTTGCCGTTCAAAAAAAATAAAATAAAAAAAATCAAGGTAAGTAAAGTAACACTTGCAATCCCATTAATACAACTATAAATTTACACCTTCACTCAATTCTCCATCTTTCCATTCTAATTTCATCATCTCTCTCTTCAAAAACTCTAAAAATTCAATCTTTTAAAACTCCTACAACACAAGAACCCCCAATTCTTTAATCTCAATAAAAGTTCACTTCTTATTTCATAGTCTTATAATCATTATTAGAATATAGGATTATTTGCCAATAATCTCCAACCAAGCTGGTTTGAGGTAAGGTGATTTTTCCTTAGGGGTTCCCATCCTGGGGTAGGTCACAGGTTCGATTCATGCACACCATAAAAAATTCCCCGTGACGGTTTGAGCTTAGGCAAGGAGGACATCGATGTGTGGGTAGAAATTCGAACTTAGGACTGCTAGATTAGGGTTGTACAAAAATTTCCACTGAACTAGCCTTAAAAAAAAGAATGTAGGATTATTTAACAGCTAAAATAAATATATGAATTTGTGAAAAGTCCGTAACCTTGTACATATAATCATTTTATCATGGGGAAATGGAATTTAATAATCCCAACTTTGGAGGGTTGGAAGAGAACAGTCCCAACTTAAAAGTTGTAAGATAACAGTCCCAACTTGTCATGTATTTTATTTTGTTGGTCCCAAACTAACCTCAGTTAGTTTTCTCTGTTAAGTGCCAACGTGGCAGTTTACATGGCAAAATCTGTCCCACTTGGCAAAAAACATTGACTTTTTTAATTAAAAAAAACTTTTAGTTAGAAAAAAACTTTTAATAATAATAAAAATGAGTTATATATATATATAGGCTAAGTATCCTGTGAAAACCCTCTTGAGTTGTGAAAACCCGTGAAAACCCTATGTAACAACATTGTTTTTTCTAATTTTTTTAGAATAACTTGTATACTTAATTGTATGAGTTTCGGCCCAAAAAAATCAAAAAAGCGCCGAATAGATTTTTTAAAAAAAAATTACGTAACACAGATGTTACATAGATTTTTTTTTGTTACACATAAAAATATTACGTAACACATATGTGTAACAAATAATCTACTCGGCGCTTTTTTGATTTTTTTGGCCTAAACTAATAAAATTGAATATAAAAGCTATTCTGAAAAAATCAGGAAAAAAAAATGTTTTTACATAGGGTTTTCACGGGTTTTCACAACTCAAGAGGGTTTTTAATTTAACCCAACCCTATATATATATATATATATATATATATATATATATAATTCTTTTATACAATTGAAAGAGAGAGAAAACATAGAGAGAGAAAGAGATGAGAGAGGGTGAACACACCCACAACCGCCTGTTACCACTGTCCTCCACCACCATCTCCGACGACACCCACTACCACCACTCTACCCTTTGTCTACCCTCCCACCTCCTCCTCTGTCTACCCTCCCTCCTCCTCCTCCTCCTCCTCTGTTTTCCCTCCATCCGACGACACCCACAACCTGTACCAACCCGCCACCACCAACCAAAGCCCACCCACCGCTCTACACCTTTGTAACCACCCATCACCATCATTCCCCTCAACCTCCACCCCATAATCAGAAACAACCCTAATTTTGGAAAAAGCCCTAATTTTGGAGAAGATGACAGGCTCCACGGTGTTGGAGAAGACGACCGGCGATGGTGGTTGGTGGTACAAGACGAAGTACTCGCCCATCGATTGGGTCTCGTTCCAATAAAAGTTGATCCAAGGTTGTTCGAATATATATATATATATATATATATATATATATATATATATATATATATATATATCAGGTTTTAATCTTCTAGATATCTCCTAATTGTTGAAGCCCTAATTGCTTTTTGGGGAAGAAGCCTTAATTTGGTGGGGAGCGGTTGGGTGGTGAGGCAAACGGTGGTGAGCTGGTGACGGGTATTGGGTTTTGGGTGGGGGTGAACGGTGGTGGTCGGCGGGTAGTTGGTTGTGGTGGCAGGTGGTTGGTGGTGATGGTTGTGGTGGTGGTGGGTGGTACACAGACAGAGAGAGAAGAGAGAGATGAAAGTGTGTATATGTGTGTGTTTGTATGTGTATAATATATACTAGGTTTGAGACCCGTGGGGACCCACGGTGCAAACCATAGTAAATAAAAAAAATATGTTAAACTAAGAGTTGTATTATTCAAGTTTAGTGGCTACAACGTAAAGTCTTAAGAATAACGGTTAGCCTGATATTTTTTTTCTTATATAAACGTCATGTTTCAATGTTGCGTTGATATGAAATGGGTATTAAAATTAAAACTAATATATAACTATGGTTTTCATGTCAAAGTGGATATTTTTTGTAAGTTATAAGTAACGTTAATAATGAAAACCGATTACCTATTATGATCAGTACTCAACCAAAGTATAAACTTTAACAAAAAATAACAAAAGGTATGAATACATTGTGTTTTTGTAAATTACTTTTTATCATATTTTTATTTTTAATGTAATTGTAATTAGGACATAACTTGTTTTATTGACCAATGGCAACGCACTGTTCAAAACACAAAAAAAAAAAAAAAAAAAAATTTAAATAATACTTTATTATTGAAGTTGTATATACATAACGTCAATAAAGATAAGTAAAAAAATTGCATTAAAATTACTCACATTATTCATAAATCCTGAAAGACTTCTTTGTACACAACATTTGATGTTTTGTTCGTCAATTCACCATTTTCATCTACTATAACTATCTTCAGTCCATCTCGACTTCTGACTCTTGATAGCGCAACATACAACTGCCCGTGTGAAAAAACTGGATCCTTCAAATACAACCCAACTCTGGATAAGGATTGTCCTTGACTTTTGTTTATTGTCATTGCGAAAGAAACAACAAGTGGAAATTGCCTTCTGTTAAATTTAAAAGGATTTTTTTATCCGAGGGGGATAAAGTAATTCTTGGAATAAAAGTTCGCATTCCAATGTTACTTCCTGATATGATTTTCGCTTCAATGACACGTTTTCTCTTTTTAACAACTTGTAACCTTGTCCCATTGCACAAACCGCTTTTCTGATCAATGTTTCTAAGTAACATTACGGGAACGCCAACTTTCAAAACCAAACGATGGTTTGGTATTTCAGAAAACTTAAGACCATTCAGGACATTAGGAGAAACTAATCTTTCATCAACCTGTTTGTTAATATCTTCGGACTGGCAAACACTATGCGAACTTAGATACTCAACTTCGTCACCGGGAAACATTGAAAGTAATATATCATTAATTTCATGAACAACTTCATTCTTCGGTGCCAATATAGCTCGATCTTGAAAATAAGTCGGAATGTGGATGTTATCCAAACGTGACGGATAAACAAAGGCTATCAAATCAGAAACAGGATCCGAAGATTGAGAAATAAGTAAGTCGTCAGGTATCAAAATAACATCCTGATCAACCTTTCCTTCTCCTATATCTAGAAGCCAAGATGCAAACTTTTTAGTTTCCTCAATATCAGAACTGCAGCTTCTTGAAAGCAACCTCATATTTTTTGTTAATTCTAAAACAGTGCATTTGTGCCAAATGTATGATGAACTTAAAGAGGCATTAACAATGTCATGCCTAGTTCCATTTGGTACAACTGGTAGAATTTGCCTAAAGTCACCCCCAAACACAACAACCTTTCCACCAAATAACAAATCAGACGACTCATCAGCATGTACACCAAGTACATCTTTTAAACTTCGATCTAGTGCTTCAAAAGCATGTTTATGAGTCATGGGTGCTTCATCCCATATAATCAAGTCAGTTTGTTTAACCAGCTGTGCAACATCACTATTAGGTGGTATGTAGCACATAGAATCTTCAGTTAGGTTTATAGGAATACGAAACCTGGAATGTGCTGTCCTACCACCGGCCAATAACAAAGATGGGATACCACTCGAAGCAACATTCAAAACAATCTTTCTTTTACATCTTATGGATGAAGATAGAGTCTTCCATAGGAACGTTTTACCCGTACCACCGTAACCATAAACAAAAAAACCCCTCCTTTCTTCTCCTCAACAGATTTAATTACACAGTTATAAATATTTTTTTGTTCATCTGTTAAAGAAGAGAACTGAGAATCAAATTCTTCAACCAAACTGTTTGAGTCATAGCCCAACTCCTCACAAATAAGACGATTGTCTAATAATGATACAAACTCATTCTCAGGATATGGCATACCTACGAAATGTTGTAGACTGCAACTATTACGCAATAAAAACAAAAGTAGAAATTGTTCAAATTTATTTAAAAAAACAAAAGATAAAGCAATAAAACTGGTAGACCATAAGCATAGCAAACAAATCCTCTTCATTTTGGGTTTAGGAAGACGGGAGGCTCAACGGAATTTTAAGTTACTCCATACTACCACCACTTCCAATCTTAGTTGAAGGAATTGGTGTGCTTTCATCATCAGAAATCGCGTCAATCAGTTTACGCTTAACCATTTGATACTTGGGAACATTGTTCTCCTTCAGCATAAACTTTCTTATCAACAAAGTTATCAGCAATGGAAATTGGCGTATCATTATCGCCTGTGTCTGATTCCTAAAGAAAAAATAGTTACAAACATATGTTGCAAATTCATCAGTGATTGTGTATGAAAGAAAAAATGAGTAAAATGTATTAATATGAATTTAAGTGTTTGTGAAAATGGTACCTTGGAAACAGAATTAACATTATACGGCATTTCCAGGAGAGACGTGTGAAGTGATTATGATTCAGCAGGCTGTTTTTAAAAAAAAACATGAAAAAAATTTGTAATGTAATAAAGTCTTACGTAAATAAAATTTGCTAAGTTATAGCAAATGGAATTCAATTATGTACCTGTCCTACGTACAACTTTTTCTTAAGATGCGAGATAATTGTTGGATCATCACTTATCTTAGTTACACCATAAACATCATATTTGTTGTTTAAATTGAAGCCAGACACAAAGATCTTAAAAGCAAACTCTCTGTCTAACAAAGTCTTAATCTCTTCAGGATATTCAACTGTATCACCAACCTATTTAAAAGGAATAACCAATTACATAAATATTACAAAACTATAATTAAAGAATTATTAAATATAAATTTGTATTTAAAATTTAGTTAAACATATGGAATACCGTATTCAAATCAAGCAATTCAGAAGCACTTTTACTAATAAGTTGTTCAACGTCACGATGAAACAACGTAAGAGATACAACACCATTAACGTCTTGTACACGAACCTGAATTTTAAACCTAGAAAAAAAAATCAAAAATAGAACAAAAATTATAACTAAATCTTTGAAATCAAACTATATTTGTGTATATTAAAATTGATGTTACAAATATATCCGACCTTGGTGTAGGCTCAACTTGTTTGGCACTACAACTAACATTCAAACACTCGTAAACCTTTTCTTCCTCAAAATCTGAACTTCCTTCACCAACCTGTTTGATTATATAATCAATACTACATTTTCTGGTGCATTTGGGGCATCCCATGTAGTACCAACCAATTTCGGTAAACAGGTCTTTAATAGTACCCAATAATACCAGAGCCTGCTCCTGTATGAATATTATAATTTGTTACCGAAATAAGATAGAATATGGTATACAATGGGTATTAATATTAAATAAAACTATTTTTTTAATAACATTACACTTTTTATATTTAATTATAAACATCGTATTTAAGTATCAACATTATACTTACCACTTGAATCTCACAAATGTCGCCAATGTTACTAAAAGGAGTGTTATGGACAAATTCATCTTCATCAGAACAGAACATAGAAGTTCCATATGGTCGATGAGAAAAGGAAGGATTATCAGCGATTTTCTTATCCAACCTGATAAAAATAATTTGCTTTACACATTACATATTTATTAATACTTTTTATAAAGATTTTGTAATTCGTATTGAAAAACGTAATAGTACATACCCTTTTTTGTACAGGTTTATATCTTCAATATCTCCATTGATGAACAGTCGACTAACTCGATCTCCAAAAGAGTTAGAAACATACGGTTTTCCTATATAAAACAAATATTAGGGAAAAAATTGAAATATTTAATAATAAGAAACTTTAGAAGTTAGAACATAATTTATAATGCAAAATATAATGTAGCTATAAATATAAATATTTATTAACATTATACAACCATTATAAAACTTCAAACGGCCAAACTGCATTATTATTATAAATTCTTTCTCCGTTTGATGAGTTGCATCATATTTAGACATCTCCATGGCATAACTATCCCACAACGTTAAATAGATGCTCAAGCCCCTTAAAAAAGTACAAATTATTTTAGTAAAAAATAAATAAACAATTTATAAAGCTACGTAATTTTTGTTTGTATATAAAATGCAAACAAAAAAATAAATAAATAAAGAATACATACTCGATATCTTGGATTTCCATTGTTAACCTCTTTTTATCAGCGACAACATTTTTATCTTTATCATCATTGCTGAAGAACTTGTTAACATGTCCTATAACATCTAAGATCAAGTATAAAATAAACATTAATGAAACATAACACCAAACACTATTATTATGGTTTGGTTGTGATGAAAAAAAGACTATACTAACGAAATATACCTATTGTAACATATTCATCAACCTCCCTATCCAGAATTCTTTGATAGGGCACAAAAGAGAAACCAGAATCTGGACCTTGGAAACCATCATATTTGGAAACTTGAGTATTCATATTCAAGCAGAGTTTGTTTGGGTTTGGAGCATACTTGTATTTAGAAGAATTGACCCCAACTCCTGGATTTCTTATAATAAGAGAAGCATTTTCAGTAAAAAAACCTCTCAAATCTAAAAAACAACCGCTTAAATACATTCGCTTGAATCTTGTCACCCTGTTAATTATAAAAATAAAAATAAAAAAACACTATAAATATGTATCTACGTAATTTTATTTTTTAGTGTACGAATATAAGAAAATTCGTATACATTAAAATTAAAACATCAATATCTAAAAAAAAAGTTATGAAATTTAAAAATAAGAGGCTATAAAAAAACGTGTTGTTGAGTTTTACATTTTCATCACATAGGATCATTTCAATTGAGTACACATCATTAGGATTGCGACGATCGGGTAGACGCCAAACCCGAATAATCTTTAGCTTTAACGCCACACCGTTTCGGTTGACATGAATTTGGTTAACCATGGTAAACTCATTTGCATCTACAACAGCCATTGATCTTTGTAACTGGAAAAAAATAATGTAAAAACCAATAGATTACTTCAATAACACAAATTGTAGACAACATAATAATATTGAAACTTATATTATAGTTAGGTAATAAGTTTCAAATGTATTGTAGCATAAATGTCTGGATTGATCACTCCAGAATGTATGCAAAACATTAGCATAATCGATTGGTTAATAACAAATCAAAAGAAATAATGTTTATGTATTTACAGATGAGAAACAGAAATTAACCTAAGAATATATCTTTGCGATTACTCAAAGTGCATTCAACGTGTCTTATTACAATCGTATGTGAATTGCTTTGACTTGTTTATATAGGTATTCAATCAATTCAATCAATAAGAAATGGATGAAATAGTGGAGTCTAATTAGCATTCGAATTAGCATATTGTTATTATTGAGATTTAAAGATATGAAATATATTTGCAATACATTCAACAATGGAGTAGAAGGAGACCATCAATTTCGCCTTAACATGTATGAAATTGGACCCGTAAATTCGTATTGAAAGTCAATATGTTATTGAAGAAGGATACCATAAATTTCGCCTTAACATGTATCAATTCCTTATGAATAATGTGAGTAAATTCGTATACATTATGTATTCAAAGTCAACGTTAGATAATCAAGGAATATAACTATTTATCTTAATGTATACTTATTGACAGTAAATTCGTATTCAAAGTCAAGGTCAATAAACATATTGACTTTCCTTATACATTCAACAATGGAGTAGAAGGAGACCATCAATTTCGCCTTAACATGTATGAAATTGGACCCGTAAATTCGTATTCAAAGTCAATATGTTATTGATGAATGAGACCATAAATTTCGCCTTAACATGTATCAATTCCTTATGAATAATGTGGGTAAATTCATATACATTATGTATTCAAAGTCAACGTTAGATAATCAAGGAATATAACTATTTATCTTAATGTATATTTATTGACAGTAAATTCGTATTCAAAGTCAAGGTCAATAAACATATTGACTTTCCTTATACATTCATCAATGGAGTAGAAGGAGACCATCAATTTCGCCTTAACATGCTTGAAAATTGGACACATAATGAGTTGCATCATAAATTCTTTCTCCGTTTGATGAGTTGCATCATATTTAGACATCTCCATGGCATAACTATCCCACAACGTTAAATAGATGCTCAAGCCCCTTCAAAAAAAGTACAAATTATTTTAGTAAAAAATAAATAAACAATTTATAAAGCTACGTAATTTTTGTTTGTATATAAAATGCAAACAAAAAAATAAATAAATAAAGAATACATACTCGATATCTTGGATTTCCATTGTTAACCTCTTTTTATCAGCGACAACCTTTTTATCTTTATCATCATTGCTGAAGAACTTGTTAACATGTCCTATAACATCTAAGATTAAGTATAAAATAAACATTAATGAAACATAACACCAAACACTATTATTATGGTTTGGTTGTGATGAAAAAAGACTATACTAACGAAATATACCTATTGTAACATATTCATCAACCTCTCTATCCAGAATTCTTTGATAGGGCACAAAAGAGAAACCAAAATCTGGACCTTGGAAACTATCATATTCGGAAACTTGAGTATTCATATTCAAGCAGAGTTTGTTTGGGTTTGGAGCATACTTGTATTTAGAAGAATTGACCCCAACTCCTGGATTTCTTATAATAAGAGAAGCATTTTCAGTAAAAAAACCTCTCATATCTAAAAAAAACAATAGCTTAAATACATTCGCTTGAATCCTGTCACCCTGTTAATTATAAAAAAATAAAAAAAACACTATAAATATGTATCTACGTAATTTTATTTTTTAGTGTACGAATATAAGAAAATTTGTATACATTAAAATTAAAAACATCAATATCTAAAAAAAAGTTATGAAATTTAAAAATAAGAGGCTATAAAAAAAACGTGTTGTTGAGTTTTACAATTTCATCACATAGGATCATTTCAATTGAGTACACATCATTAGGATTGCGACGATCGGGTAGACGCCAAACCCGAATAATCTTTAGCTTTAACGCCATACCGTTTCGGTTGACATGAATTTGGTTAACCATGGTAAACTCATTTGCATCTACAACAGCCATTGATCTTTGTAACTGGAAAAAATAATGTAAAAACCAATAGATTACTTCAATAACACAAATTGTAGACAACATAATAATATTGAGTCTTATATTATAGTTAGGTAATAAGTTTCAAATGTATTTTAGCATAAATGTCTGGATTGATCACTCCAGAATGTATGCAAAACATTAGCATAATCGATTGGTTAATAACAAATCAAAGGAAATAATGACTATGTATTTACAGATGAGAAACAGAAATTAACCTAAGAATATATCTTTGCGATTACTCAAAGTGCATTCAACGTGTCTTATTACAATCGTATGTGAATTGCTTTGACTTGTTTATATAGGTATTCAATCAATTCGATCAATAAGAAATGGATGAAATAGTGGAGTCTAATTAGCATTCGAATTAGCATATTGTTATTATTGAGATTTAAAGATATGAAATATATTTGCAATACATTCAACAATGGAGTAGAAGGAGACCATCAATTTCGCCTTAACATGTATGAAATTGGACCCGTAAATTCGTATTGAAAGTCAATATGTTATTGAAGAAGGATACCATAAATTTCGCCTTAACATGTATCAATTCCTTATGAATAATGTGAGTAAATTCGTATACACTATGTATTCAAAGTCAACGTTAGATAATCAAGGAATATAACTATTTATCTTAATGTATACTTATTGACAGTAAATTCGTATTCAAAGTCAAGGTCAATAAACATATTGACTTTCCTTATACATTCAACAATGGAGTAGAATGATACCATCAATTTCGCCTTAACATGCTTGAAAATTGGACCCGTAAATTCGTATTCAAAGTCAATATGTTATTGTAGAAGGAGACCATAAATTTCGCCTTAACATGTATCAATTCCTTATGAATAATGTGAGTAAATTCGTATACATTATGTATTCAAAGTCAACTTTAGATAATCAAGGAATATAACTATTTATCTTAATGTATATTTATTGACAGTAAATTCGTATTCAAAGTCAAGGTCAATAAACATATTGACTTTCCTTTTACATTATGTGTTTACATATTTATAAGATAAATGTTATATAAGGAAGTCAAAGTCAATAAACATAATGGTTTTTTTAATACATTATGGATTTTGAGTCAATACATAATTAATGGTCTAATTACATTTGCTGCATATAAATGTGTTTACATTTTTATAACGAAGAATAAACATATATAAGGCAGTCAAAGGCAATACACATATTTAACATCGTTAAATTTTAGTCAAATTATGTAATTACATGTTTTCAAAATTTCCGAATAACAAATGTTTATTTTAGGAAGTCAATTTCAATTCTTAAGTTAATATCAAATGACGAAATTTCAATTCCTAAATAATCGCGTCTTGCCACCACTGATTAACGTATACACATTCTAACAATTACAACATACCAAATATTATGTAAAAATCTAAATGTTATTGTATATAATAATAGAATATAGTTATGATTTTAATGATTATTGACTCACAGTCAATTCGTACTTATTTACACATATTGACCATAATTAAATTTTAGTCAACTGCATAATTACACGTTTAAATTCCAATTAATACCAAAGTCGAAAATTTATAGCACAGTCAAAGGTCAACTTGTATGTAATAAGCAGTAAAATTGATTTAAAAGAACAAACCAAGATTGACCATGGTATGTGGAAACTTTAATGTTGTTGTTGCGTAAGTTTCTAGATAACAAAAAACTGTTCATGGATTTCGGCAATGTCTGGACGAACACGTAAAAAACAATTATAATAAGGAATAACTTTTTTTATTTAAAAAAAATTAGAAAGACTCGTACCAAAACTCGTACGGAAGGGTCATGAATAACCTTGAAGAATTTGTCACCCTTGTGATAAGCCATAATCAAGTTCTTTGTCCTAATGAAATCCTGTTCTTCAAATGCAAAACAAATATTTGTTAATGTAACCATAAACTCAAGCAAGTTTTTTTTTTTTTTCATTTTCACGAAAACTATAAACTGATTTCATTTGAATCCTGTTATTAATACCACAATCATATTACATCAATTATTTGGACAATAATACAATGATTAAA
This sequence comes from Ambrosia trifida, assembly GCA_028751855.1. Classification (NCBI taxonomy): domain Eukaryota; kingdom Viridiplantae; phylum Streptophyta; class Magnoliopsida; order Asterales; family Asteraceae; genus Ambrosia; species Ambrosia trifida. The sequence goes on along the minus strand of CM054126.1, from coordinate 7,944,056 downwards.
GCTGATTGTAAACAGTTGTGTATCCATTTTATCCAATTCAGAAACTTGATACTAAACAGTTTATATACTTATGTTAATAAAAAAACGTTTTGATCGTTACAAAAAAACCGACTTTATTTGGTAGAATATTGATGTAATACGATGTTGATTTTTCTTTGCAGAAAAAATGAATATATAAACCGATTGTATTTCTGTTTGATGTAATATGATCGTAAACAGCTATGTATGCATCTCATCCAAATCAGAAACTTTATCGTAAACAGTTTAGATAATTATGTTAATAGAAAAACGCGGTGATCATTACAAAAAAAAAAACAGATTGTATTTTTTACAAGTTTGATGTAATACCATTCTGATTTTTCTGTGTATTAAAAAGAAAATACATAACCGATTGTATTTCTCTTTGATGTAATATGATTGTAAGCAGTTATGTATCAATCTCATCCAAATCAGAAAAATGATAATAAAACAATTTCGTGACTTATATTAATCGTAAAACGTTTTGATCATTACCAAAAAAACCGATTGTTTTTCATTCATGATTGATGTAAAATGATAAATATAAGATTAGATGGACAACATACCTTGTAAAAAGAACAATTAGAAAGGAATGAGGAATGAGAAAGGAATTAGGATATGAAGGATGAACAATGTATTAGGCTAGGAAGGAGGAAGAATGTTTTAACATTAGGATATGAAGGATGAACAATGTATTAGGCTAGGAAGGAGGAAGAATGTTTTAACATACAAATGGATGGTGAGAAAACAAAAAAAGAAGAGGTTTATATACTAAGAACACATGGAGCTCCATTTAACATTTGGATCCTAGGAGACCCTCTCAAAAGCTAGGATTCAACCCTAGTGTTTTCATTTATTATATAGATATATATATATATATATATTGATAAAAAAAAACTTAAATAAAAAAAACACCTTCATTGTGGGCCCACATGTTTTTTTGCCAAGTGGGACAGATTGGCCACATCAGATGCCACGTGGCAGTCCACGTCAGCATTTAACAGAAAAAGTTAACCTCAGTTAGTTTGAGACCAACAAAATAAAATACATGACAAGTTAGGACTGTTATCTTACAACAAGTTGAGACTCTTACCTTCCAACCCCCAAAGTTGAAATTATTAAATTCCATTTCCTCTTTTATCATTGTGAAATGATAATAAGAATTTAATTGAAATAAAAATTACCATTTACAAAAGTAAATGGTGGCTACACCGCATCTTCTCCATTTAGATTTTAGAATGCATCGATTCCATCCCCAAATGCAAAACCTTATTGGTCTAAAGTCAACCAAGCGACCTAAAATCCAGTTTTGATGTACTTTATATTCGTAGTGGTATCATAGGTCCCATCTCATTACCTTTAAGGTGATTGGTGAAATGAAAAGTCTTCCGTGGCTTCGGAAAAGAAACAAAAAGACAGGTGTGTGATTGTTCTTTGCGACCAAGTGACTCTCTTTTTTTAATAACCAAACACAACATTTTATTCAAATCATCAATAGTTTACAATCGCCAAAAGACTCCGCCCGAATGGCCCATTAAGCCAGAGGCTACGTGGCCCAGTTACTAATACAAACAACCAGACACTACTACACCAAAAAAAAAAAAAAAAAAAAACCGTTGTGAACATACAACAACACAAACAACAGGTGCTAGCCTACATCAAAGACTGAGAAATCATTCCACCAAGCCATGTCCAAGTCCGATCTCTTTGACCTTTTAACCATCCACCAGTACGACTCCGCCTTAATCTCCTCAATGAGCTTTGTTGTCGTAGTGTTTTCATTGTTAAACACCTTTACATTTCGACTAACCATAACTTCCATAAGCCCAACAAGATGACAGCATAGATCGCCTCCTTTTTTTCCTCTCGCAGTCCCAGGTCCGAAAATGATGAATCAGTTGGCCCACAGAACTACCGGACACAGGTAATGGAACTTTCAGCCATTCGCCTATATTCCACCACATCACCTATATTCCACCACATCACCTATATTCCACCACATCGCCTTTGCCCATAAACAGTCGAGTAAGATATGATCAGTTGTTTCTAGCTCCTGACCGCACCGTTTACACATCCCATCACTGACTTGGACGCCTCTATACGCTAATGTCTCCGCCGTTGGTATATTATTATCTAACGCCCTCCATACAAAACAATTTACCTTTGGAGTCGCGACCTTACTCCAGTGAAATGTTGCGTGTGAATTAGGCAAGATTTGGCTGTCGTTTAGCGACTTTCGAACCTCCTGAACTGAAAACTCCACATCAGCACCTTGTCTAACCCATTTCCACCTATCAGCCCCAGACCCAATCCTTATAGACCCGAGGAGATTGGCCATAATTGCTAGTTCTTCTTTTTCGCTTTCTGAAGACGGGGCTCTTTTCCACCCAGGCTGCCAAGCTGAAACTCCATTCGCATCATCAAAGCAAGTCGCAACCGAGGCCCTCTTTTTCCTGCATAAGCTGAACAGTAAAGGAAACTTATCTTTAAGGCACCGATCCCCACACCAGACTTCATCACAACGATACCTTTAAGTGGTGGTGACGTCGATCATAGTCAGGACAAGAGGAAAATACTGACGGGAGATGGGTAAATCGGGTGAGGATATTTATATTTATATATAATAACAAAACACATCCAGCCTTTGGAACAGTGCCAGTGGCATACATGTAATTAAACGGGTTTTCATAGGTGGTTTTATAAAAGCTAATTATATATAACATACCTTAATAACCGTACCCACGTCTTATTTGTAATTTCAGTAGTAGCAAATAGGTATTATTGTAATTTCATTGTAGGTTCTACATCATTCTTCCGACTTCTGAACAAAATGCTTCCACCATCTCACACACAAACACACTCACACAGTCACACTCTCTCTCTCAACCCCCTACACACACTTACTGAATAGAATATGTGGTTTTAGGTCAGAAGCCGAACCACCGCGAATGGGCGAAACCAAACCTAATGCTCCGATAGGTCAAGGCTTCGGAGGAAAGGCCCATGGGCCTTGAACCACCGAAGCCCATCAAGAAAAGTATAAATACTCTCCAAATTTCCTCATTTGGTAATCTCACTTAACCGAACCAACTCTACTTTAATATACTTTTCCCAATTCTTAAAACCATACTTATTCTCACGCCGGAGGGTGGTCACAGAGAGACCTTTCCTCTCCCCTGTGGCGAGCCGCACGGTGTTTTATTTTGCAGGTTTTAGGAGATCTTGTTATTATCAGTCAGATTCAATCCTGTTCTCTCAGATCTGGTATTCCGAACCATTTGGAGGTAACTTTTCTCCTCTTCAATTGGCGCCATCCGTAATTTTGCTTTGTTTCTTTTATTTTCAAAGGAAGAAATACTATGCAATCATTACCCATGATGGCACATTCTGAGGGATTCATGATTGAAGACATCACAGCAACCAAAAATAATGATGATCAGGCCACTGTCACATCATCAGGACCGGTTGTCACTTCCACAGTAGCACGGGGAAGTGCACAACCGATTTTCTTTCCTTCTGTTGGTGCTTCGGCCTAAAAAATAACAGATCCAATGAAGGAATTCGATGATGCTTTCCTACAGAAGAATCGAGAATTGTTACTCCGCTTAAAGGAGCAGCAGGACAAAGAGGCCAAGCTGCAGAAAGGATTAGGAGAGATCTTTGGTCCTAGCATAATTTTATTAAGGAGAAATAAGGGAGAATGGTGGTTTTAGTTAAATTATATTGATAGAGATGAAGAAAGGGATTAGAGATGTTATTAAATATAAACAAATATATATTATAAGACACACACATACACATATACCATGTCGACTTTGAACGAAAACATTAGTATCAATGTAAGTACTACCGAAACCGCAACTGATATTTATTTTTATGGTTTTCGACCAACGTGTAACACTTGTCTATATTCTTTTGAGCAAGTCGCAACTTTGTTTTTCGGATTTTATTTTTCTTTTATCATATTGAGTGCCAATACCTGATGTCATAAAAACTGATCCGTTACCACATGAATTCTCTTCGCAACTCACGGGGAATTCCACTAGTTACACATTCCAAGAACGGAAGGATTGGACAAATGGATTAAATAAACTTTACTTTTTTTTGAACGACCAACGAAATTCACCAACAACTCCCTTTGGAGTCCCTACTCAGTCAAATCAGGACCCTTTCTACCCGGTATAGCCAGACATGTAAGGAAGCTCCTGGTTTCACCAAGTTCACCAGTTTCGGGGAAAACCCGACTATCCACCCTTTTGAAAGCACAACAATGGAAAAATCGGTAAAACCCGATGCTCCCAAGAATAGAACCCATGACCTTTCAACCATGAGTCTTTTATCATTAAGCCTTCATATCACTCCACTATAAAGTGGTTCGTTAAAATAAACTTTGAGTGAATTACTATTTACGTCACTGTGTTATAGTGGTTTTAACTACTTGAATCCAAAATCCAAAACTTTAACTACTTGAGTCACTGGCTAGTAAATCTATAACTATTTGAGTCCAAATTTATAACGCCGTTAAATTTTCCCAGTTAGCTTTTGTGAAATTACTAAACAACCCTTACATTTAAATATATATTAATAAAATATAAAAAACAATTTATGAATATGATCCATATAATTATACCATTAATATGATGTGTTGTTTGGATCTCACAATCCGAGGAGTCCCAAAAGGTCAACTACTAATTTCCTTTTTCCTTTTTTTTTTGAAAGGAGAACTTCATTAGAAACGCCAAACCCCAAGACGGGGCGGCAAAAACACTATACAAGATTACATAAAAGAGAAATTACACCACTCTTCCCACAACAACGAGGAGAGCTTTAATCTATGTTTGGCCCAAAAGAACGAGAAAGACTTTAAATCCCCAATAAGCTTTTCCATCCGCACCGATTTGTCTTCGAAAAGAAGCTTGTTCCGAGCGTTCCAAATGCACCAACAACCAGTGATGATAATCCCATGGAGAAGATCCTTCTTAACACCCGACAGCCCCGAGAACTTGTGAAACTCAAGCAAGTCACGAAAAGAGAAAGCGTAGAAACCTTGAACCTTACACCACGTGCTAACATGTTGCCAAAGAGTGGTAGCAAAGATACACGAAGTGAAGAGGTGACCAACCGAATCTTCATCGCTGCTGCATAGCGGACAGAAACCATCCCCAACATGAATATTGCGACGACGAAGAGCCACGGAGGTAGGGATCCTGTCCATTTCAGCCCTCCACGCAAAGACGTTGCACTTTTTAGGAATCCATTTAGACCATACCATAACATAATTGCTGCTGAAATCCAAATCATCATAGAACAGAGTCTTCACCGAATTAACAGAAAAGGAAGGAGAGCCGCTACCCTTCCAGGACCAAGAATCAGCAGAATCAGAGCATGAGACGTCCTCTAACGCAGCTGTCAGGAAAGCCAGTTCCTCCAGTTCGACCGGAGAGTTAGGTTCAGAACGCCAAGACCAATGCCGAGCAGCACCTTTAATGATGTCACCAACCCTGCATTTTTTATTGGACGCCAAAGAGAACAGATTTGGGCAGATGTCTTTCAGCAGACCTTGGCCGAACCAAGGATCCAGCCAAAAAGAAATAGAGTCCCCTTTCCCGAGAGTTCCTTTAAAAAATCTGCGAAGGGGGACGCCTGCAAAAACAACCTTCGACATCAATTTCACAATGTTGCTCCACGTCCCGCTGCTGCCGCTTTTTAAAGGGATGAAATCCCAAGAACGCCCTCCCGAGTGAAAGGCGTTAATCACCTGTTTCCACAGAGAATCACCCCCCGCTTTGAAGCGCCAAACCCACTTACATAGAAGGGCAATATTGGCGAACTTGAGTTTCGTGAGGCCGAGACCAACGAACTTTTTTGGACAAGCCACACGATCCCAAGCAACCCAATGGAGCTTCCTAACCTCTTCAGTCCCACCCCACAGGAATCTTCTAATCAACTTTTCGAGATCCTCAATGACTTTAACTGGAGCCTTGTAGAGCGAGAAATAGTAAGAGGGGAGACTCTCCATCACCGCCTTGATAAGTGTGACACCCGGCATATTCAGGTCAATACTTTTATACCTTACATACATGCGTTTCGTACTTTACATGCATACGAGTCTATCTCAACGAAAACATTTTAAATAACTACTTAATATCATACTTAACTGGGGTCAATTAAGTCGTACTGATGATTCGGGAATCATCGGGAGTCGTTACAATGGTTCGAGAAACCATTGGGTGTCGGTCCATAACCATGTGTACAAGAATCGGTGATTCATGGAATCGCCGGGTTTAACGCACCCACGCAAGTCTCGAGTCTCGGGAATTGGTGATCGGGCGGGAACGTGTTATTTATCATGCATTATATGTTTACAATCATTATGTGACTTGTCGGTTTGTGAATATGTGCTAACATGTGTTAAAACGGGGTTTAACGCGCAAAACACACGAACACAGAGGCTGCAGGCGATTAGGCTCTTGGGGAATAGCCTAATCGCCTATAAAGGGGCGATTGGAGGGTGATTATAGGCGAGTAGGGGCCAATCGCATGAACTGTCATGCGATTAGGCTCCCTAATCGCGTATAAACCTGCATACTCGCGTGATACGTGCTGAACGACTAGAAACGCCTATAAATACCACCCTTGACCTCCAAAACATCATTTGTGCAACCCTAGCCGTCCCATAACATAACCCAACGCACAAACACCCTCTGGAACTCGTTTTTGCATCAAAACCACCATTTTCAAGCTTATTCCATCATCACCTCTTGAATACAAGGTGTGTTCTTCAAACCCAAACCTTTAAATGATTATGTTTTACTCCCTAAACGTCCAGACCTGACTTATAAATGTTTTTATCTTTGAAAATCCATTTAAAACCGTTTTTAAACAAACCCACACCATTACATGTGTTATATGTGTTTAAAGATAGGATTTTTAGGATTTAATCATGGTTATTCTTGTGTTGTTATGATGTTTATTGCTGTTACAAGTTAGTAGGATGATGTCCTAGGAGTTTGAATGGTTTTGGTTGTGTATTGATGATACTTGATGTCTTGACCCATTTGAAGGATTTTGGATGATTAAGGATGATATGAGGTATGTTGTTGATTGTGTGATGTTAGGGTTTGTTATAGGATGATGCTAGAACAGTAGGATGCTATCGGACAACGTGGTTATGTGATTTAATCTGGATATTTGCTATTTAGGGCAAGTTCTTGCATGTTGATGTGATGTTTACATGCTAAGTTGCCATTTTAGGAAAACGCTCGCATTCGGAACTGTTATAATGATGAAAACTTAGGGGTTTTGCTTGAAATATGTTTGTTAATGTGTTAGGATGATTATTGGGTGTTTTTACACGTTTCGGATCTGATTTGGAGGGTTAAACGCGCGAAAAACCACTTCAGCTGCACTATAGGCGATTGGGCATCCTAATCGCCTATGTTATAGGCGATTAGGGGCCTAATCGCCTGAATGGGAAGCCTAATCGCGTATATATAGGCGATTGGAGTCATAATCGCCTCCATTTCATGCGATTGCGATCCTAATCACTAGTTAAGCCCTGAATTGCATACCTTATGACCATAATCGCCCATAATACACACGAGTAGCCCTAATCGCCTATCCTAAGGGGCGATTAGCCCTTGTAATCGCCTGTTGACCATCCCTAATCACATGTTGACTTTCCTAAATGCTAGTTTGCTTCCTAATCGCGTGTAATGCTGCTGTATGTACATTTTAACATCCCGGAACATGATTTGACGCCTAGAAACATGATAGGAACCCCGGGATACACCCAATGACTTAGTAATACGTGTTCGGACCTGTTTACGCGTTAATTGGACATTATGCTAGACTAAGTGATCTATTACGTGTATTAAGTGTTTAACTGCATATGTGGCATGATGTCTTGTATTGTCTAACACATGAGATGTCGGTTCACCAATGGGATGTCGGGCCTTGCCTGGTATGGTCGGTTAAACGTTGAAACATCATTTCATATGTACACAGTTATGATCTGGACTACTAGGGACTAATCAACCTACGGGTTGTTAGTCTAACACCTTATATGCTCGTCATGATAGGTCACCGGTATTAGGGGCCGTCTATTGAGCAGGTTTACTTGTCGTAGTGCGAAGAGCAGCATCAGGTGAGTTTCACGGCCCCGCCTTACGCTTTACATTTTGGGGGAGACACATGCTTATACTTATTACATAAATTATCATGTTATGCTAGTGGTTGATTCATTTACATACTATACGATACGTAAAGTCCCGGGGAAACCATGAATATGCTGGATAGCATAACGGGGGAAATGTGGATAGATCTATTGGGATTGACAGACCCCACCCGTCGGCTGGGAGCCGGACGGGTGCATATTGTCTCGGTCGTACGCTAAATCATTTCGGGCAAAATCATATTTCGTTGTCTGTAATGGTTTCCGGTCGTAGTAGTATAACTCATGCGTCTAGCTAACGCTATTACTTCTGACATAGTGATAACATGATGGCTTTTATTACTTTAAACATTTATTATAAAACCTGTGAACTCACCGGCATTATTTGCTGACGTTTTTAGCATGTTTGTCTCAGGTCGTTGAGGTAGCAGCTTATCATAGGCGCACGGAGTCACACGGCGTCTAGGTTTCATATGCATTGTCATATCTTTTTCAGACTTACGTACTTTTACATTTTGGGTTGTAATAAAAGTTACGCTTCCGCAGCGAATGGATTTATGGAAACTTGATGGTTGTTTATTTCATTTTACGTATCATATAGTGTCGTTTATTGTGACCGTTGACTTAGATCCTGGTTTGTCATGCGCCTCGCGGTAAAACCCCGCACGTGGAATTTGAGGGTGTGACAGATTGGTATCAGAGCCAATGGTTATAGTGAACTAGGACTGCATGTTGAGTCAAGTCTATAGCCGAGTCGCAAACACTAGACGGTCACATTCATATAAGTCATGTCATACGGGAATTTGCCGGGGTGTTCGTATTACATTCGTTATTATTATTTATGCTTACATCACCTATCTATTACTTTTATCTCCTATCTTGTACTTCAACTTCGTGCTGGAAACGAGGATCCTTACTACCTTTGCACAGGCGGTGGCGTACGTTGGAGTGGCTTCGGCATCCTGCGGAGATTTGTCCAAGATTCGGACATCTCCCATTTCTATACTCCAACGGACACACTTGCTTGCACACATTATCGCACACTTGTACTTGCTGTCTATATCTTGAACATGGGTACCTGGTGGTTTGAAGGTCAGGCTAGGAGCACGCCTCGGGGACCATGTAGAGCGACTTATCATTTCGGGTGCACACGAAATAATAAGTTGAGATGCATGGAAATCCTGGTGGACTCTGTGTTTGATCTAACGACTATGATGGAATCCAATCCTTTGATTCACTTTATTACTTACGGTTTCTTCATGATTCTTTGTTATCTGTTCTGGAATCTGATGTCTTGTCTTTGATCTTGACAGAAGATGGCAGGACGTCGTGGTGGTCGCGTTGGTGGTCGAGTTGGTGGCCGGAATGGCGGTGGACGTAATGGGGGTCGTGGCAACATCAGCATGACCCGGCGGAGCTGAATAATCTGATCCAGGAGCACGTGGCAGCTGCTATTGCTGCGCAGCAGGCCGCCCACCAGGGCCATGGTGGTAATTTAATTACTCCTACCCTCATTCCTTATCTTTTGTCGTGTGATGATCGTTTTCTGACCGTGTTGTTTTTGTTGGTATTAGGGGATGCTTTTCCTCCTCCACCACCTCCACCTCCTCCAGTCCACTGTACTTATAAGATGTTCCAGGACTGCAAGCCCCATAATTTCAGTGGGACTGAGGGGGCTGTGGGACTACTCCGTTGGTTGGAGAAGGTTGAGTCTGCTTTCTCCATGTGCAACTGCCCTGAGGAGTTTCGTGTGAAGTATGCTTCGGGGACGTTTGAGGGACGTGCTTTGACTTGGTGGAATTCGACTGTTCAGACTATTGGTTTGCTGGAGGCCCATGCGTTGCCATGGACCGAATTTGTGTTTCGTTTGAAGATGGAGTACTGTCCCAGGGATGAGATCAAGAGTTTGGAGCATGAGCTGTGGAATCATCAGATGGTGGGATCTGAGATAGAGGAGTATACCACTCGCTACCATGAGCTGGCACTTTTGTGCCCGGATTCTGTGACGCCTGAATATAAGGCTATTGAGTTCTACATCAGTGGGTTGGTGCCTGAGATTCGCGGGTTGGTGACCGCTAATGATGCTACTACACTTCGGGATACCATTCGATTGGCTCACAGGTTGACTAAACAGAAGGTTCAGGAGGGTCTTTTGCCTCCTAAGGGTACTGTGGTGAAGACCTCTGATAGCAACAAGAGGAAATGGGATAACACGGGTAAGGGTACAGCGCAGCAGCAGCAGCAGCATAAGAAGTTTGAGACTACGGGTTCGTCTTCTGGGCAAAAGCAGGGTGGTTATACTGGTAGGCTGCCTAGGTGTGATCGTTGTGGGTATCATCATGTGGGGAATTGTAGTTTTTGTACCCGTTGCAAGAAGAACGGGCATCTGGCCCAGACGTGTAGGGTGAATCTTCAGACTCAGCAACAGGTGGTTGCCCCTACTACTACTACCACTGCTGCACCTAGGGGTAACCAGGGATGTTTTAATTATGGGGAGACAGGGCACTTTAAGAAGGACTGCCCCAAACTGAAGCAAGGGAATGCTGGGAGGAATGACAGGGGCAACGGGGGTGGCGGCAGGAACGCGCGCGCCTTCGTCATTGGGTCGGGCGAGGCCCGTCAGGATCCGGATACTGTTACTGGTACGTTTCTTCTTTGTGATCGTTATGCCTCCATTTTATTTGATTCGGGTGCCGACAAGAGTTTTATATCTATTGAGTTTAGCCGACTGTTAGACATTGTACCGACTCCCTTAGAGGTCAAGTATATTATAGAACTGGCTGATGGTAAGAATATTGAGGCGACTCATATTCTTAAAGGATGCCAGTTGGAACTATCAGGGTTATCTTTTCCTATCGACCTCATGCCGGTGTCATTGGGTAGTTTCGACGTTGTAGTGGGTATGGATTGGTTGTCCTTATATCGCGCAGAGATCGTTTGCTTCGATAAAATCATTCGCCTCCCTCTCCCGGATGGAGAGATTCTTTTGGTTCATGGCGAGAAAAGTGGAGTTCCCTTGAGCATCATTTCATGTATGAAGGCGTATAAGTATTTACGTAAGGGGTATTCCGCGATCTTAGCTCTTGTTTCGGTTTCATCTAACGATGAGAAGAAGATCGAGGACATTCCTGTCGTTCGTGATTTTCCCGACGTATTTCCCGATGATTTGCCTGGTCTTCCACCTCACCGTCAGGTTGAATTTAGCATTGATCTTGCGCCCGGCGCAGCGCCTATTGCCCGAGCTCCTTACCGCCTTGCACCTCCCGAGATGCAAGAATTATCTAACCAGCTGCAGGAGTTGTTAGAAAAAGGGTTCATTAGACCTAGTTCATCCCCGTGGGGAGCTCCTATCCTATTTGTCAAAAAGAAAGATGGGAGCCTTCGTATGTGTATTGACTATCGGGAACTGAACAAGGTAACCATCAAGAATCGTTACCCGCTTCCTCGAATTGATGATTTATTCGATCAGCTCCAAGGCTCCAGTTTTTATTCCAAGATAGATCTGAGGTCTGGGTATCATCAACTGCGGGTACAAGAAGCTGACATTCCAAAGACCGCTTTTCGTACACGTTATGGCCACTTCGAGTTTTTGGTCATGCCCTTCGGTCTTACGAATGCACCTGCCGTTTTCATGGACTTGATGAACCGCGTTTGCAAGCCCTATCTCGATAAATTCGTTATCGTGTTTATCGACGACATTTTGGTTTATTCTAAGAACGAGACGGATCATGAGGAACACTTACGATTGGTTTTGGAACTTTTGAGACGGGAGCAGTTGTACGCTAAGTTCTCAAAGTGTGATTTCTGGTTACGTGAAGTACAATTCCTAGGGCATGTGGTTAATGAACTAGGAATTCATGTCGATCCGGCAAAGATTGAAGCCATTAAGGAATGGGAAGCACCAAAGACGCCATCTGAGGTGCGGCAATTCCTAGGCCTTGCGGGTTACTATCGTCGTTTCATTGAGGGATTTTCGAAGATCGCTCAACCCCTCACCACTCTTACCCAGAAAGACCGAAAGTTTGACTGGGGTGAACCGCAGGAATCAGCATTTCAGATGCTGAAACTTAAACTTTGCTCTGCGCCCATCTTATCCTTACCTGAGGGCACAGATGATTTTGTTGTGTACTGTGACGCTTCCATTCGTGGTCTCGGTTGTGTGTTAATGCAACGCGGGAAGGTTATTGCCTACGCCTCTCGCCAACTTAAAGTCCATGAAAAGAACTACACTACTCATGATTTAGAGTTGGGTGCGGTGATCTTTGCGTTGAAGATCTGGAGACATTACTTGTACGGTACCAAGTGCGAAGTATACACCGATCACAAGAGTCTCCAGCATATCTTCGACCAGAAAGTATTGAACATGCGGCAACGGCGTTGGGTTGAACTCCTGAACGACTATGATTGCGCCATTAAGTACCATCCTGGTAAGGCGAATGTTGTGGCAGACGCCTTGAGCAGAAAGGAGTCTATCAAACCTCGTCGTGTTCGAGCCTTACAACTCACTATTCATTCTTCGTTGCCTGACCAAATTCGTTCGGCTCAATTGGAAGCTTTGAAGGAGGAAAACCTTAAAGCTGAAACCATGCACGGTGCTGATAAACACCTCGAGCTTGGGTCTGATGGCCTGCATTACTTTGCCGAGCGCGTTTGGGTTCCTTTATTTGGGGGTTTGCGGGGGCTTGTCTTGGACGAAGCTCACAAATCCCGGTATTCTATTCACCCGGGTTTCGATAAGATGTATCAGGACTTAAAGATACTCTATTGGTGGCCCAATATGAAGGCTGACATAGCTTCGTATGTCAGCAAATGTCTGACCTGTGCTAAGGTCAAGGTGGAGTACCAGAAGCCGTCTGGCCTTCTACAACAACCTGAAATTCCTGAATGGAAATGGGAACGGATTACCATGGATTTTGTGACCAAACTTCCGAAGTCGCCCAGTGGTTGTGACATGATCTGGGTGATTGTCGACCGGTTGACAAAGTCCGCACATTTCCTCGCTATTAAGGAAACCGACAGTCTGGAGCGGTTGTCTCGTATCTATATTAAGGAAGTGGTTTCCAAGCACGGGGTGCCCGTCTCTATCATCTCCGACCGTGACCCTCGTTTCGCTTCCCGTTTCTGGAAACAATTACATAAAGCGTTGGGTACTCAGCTGGACATGAGCACCGCATATCATCCGCAAACTGACGGTCAGAGTGAGCGGACGATTCAGACGCTTGAAGACATGCTTCGGGCATGCGTCATCGATTTCGGTAAGAGTTGGGAGATTCACCTACCGTTGGTGGAGTTCTCTTACAACAATAGTTACCACTCTAGCATTAAGGCGGCACCGTTCGAGGCTCTGTATGGACGGAAGTGCCGGTCCCCTCTTTGTTGGGCCGAAGTGGGCGAAAGCCAACTCACCGGTCCAGAAATGGTGTACGAAACTTCCGAAAAGATCGTACAAATTCGTAATCGTATGGCGGCAGCTCGTGATCGCCAGAAGAGCTACGCTGATCGTCGTCGCAAACCTTTGGAGTTCCAGGTTGGCGACAGGGTTTTATTGAAGGTATCTCCATGGAAGGGCGTTATACGCTTTGGGAAGCGCGGCAAACTTAACCCTCGTTATGTCGGACCGTTCCCCATCTTGGAACGTATTGGGCCGGTGGCATACAGACTTGACTTACCAGCCGAGCTTAGTGGCGTGCATAACGTCTTCCATGTCTCGAATCTTAAGAAGTGTTTGGCAGACGAATCTCTCGTAGTTCCTCTCGAAGAAATCAAGGTTGATGATCGTTTACGTATTGTGGAGGAACCAGTTGAAATCTTAGATTATAAGATTCGTAGCCTTCGTCGGAGTAAAATCCGTATCGTTAAGGTTCGTTGGAATTCTAATCGTGGACCGGAGTTCACGTGGGAACGAGAAGATCAGATGAAGGCTAAGTACCCTCATCTATTTCCTAAGCGTGCGTTTGAATCGAACTATGTGGCCTCCAAAGAAAAATGAATCTCGGGTCGAGATTCCTTTCAACTGGGGGATGATGTGACACCCGGCATATTCAGGTCAATACTTTTATACCTTACATACATGCGTTTCGTACTTTACATGCATACGAGTCTATCTCAACGAAAACATTTTAAATAACTACTTAATATCGTACTTAACTGGGGTCAATTAAGTCGTACTGATGATTCGGGAATCATCGGGAGTCGTTACAATGGTTCGAGAAACCATTGGGTGTCGGTCCATAACCATGTGTACAAGAATCGGTGATTCGTGGAATCGCCGGGTTTAACGCACCCACGCAAGTCTCGAGTCTCGGGAATTGGTGATCGGGCGGGAACGTGTTATTTATCATGCATTATATGTTTACAATCATTATGTGACTTGTCGGTATGTGAATATGTGCTAACATGTGTTAAAACGGGGTTTAACGCGCAAAACACACGAACACAGAGGCTGCAGGCGATTAGGCTCTTGGGGAATAGCCTAATCACCTATAAAGGGGCGATTGGAGGGTGATTATAGGCGAGTAGGGGCCAATCGCATGAACTGTCATGCGATTAGGCTCCCTAATCGCGTATAAACCTGCATACTCGCGTGATACGTGCTGAACGACTAGAAACGCCTATAAATACCACCCTTGACCTCCAAAACATCATTTGTGCAACCCTAGCCGTCCCATAACATAACCCAACGCACAAACACCCTCTGGAACTCGTTTTTGCATCAAAACCACCATTTTCAAGCTTATTCCATCATCACCTCTTGAATACAAGGTGTGTTCTTCAAACCCAAACCTTTAAATGATTATGTTTTACTCCCTAAACGTCCAGACCTGACTTATAAATGTTTTTATCTTTGAAAATCCATTTAAAACCGTTTTTAAACAAACCCACACCATTACATGTGTTATATGTGTTATATGTGTTTAAAGATAGGATTTTTAGGATTTAATCATGGTTATTCTTGTGTTGTTATGATGTTTATTGCTGTTACAAGTTAGTAGGATGATGTCCTAGGAGTTTGAATGGTTTTGGTTGTGTATTGATGATACTTGATGTCTTGACCCATTTGAAGGATTTTGGATGATTAAGGATGATATGAGGTATGTTGTTGATTGTGTGATGTTAGGGTTTGTTATAGGATGATGCTAGAACAGTAGGATGCTATCGGACAACGTGGTTATGTGATTTAATCTGGATATTTGCTATTTAGGGCAAGTTCTTGCATGTTGATGTGATGTTTACATGCTAAGTTGCCATTTTAGGAAAACGCTCGCATTCGGAACTGTTATAATGATGAAAACTTAGGGGTTTTGCTTGAAATATGTTTGTTAATGTGTTAGGATGATTATTGGGTGTTTTTACACGTTTCGGATCTGATTTGGAGGGTTAAACGCGCGAAAAACCACTTCAGCTGCACTATAGGCGATTGGGCATCCTAATCGCCTATGTTATAGGCGATTAGGGGCCTAATCGCCTGAATGGGAAGCCTAATCGCGTATATATAGGCGATTGGAGTCATAATCGCCTCCATTTCATGCGATTGCGATCCTAATCACTAGTTAAGCCCTGAATTGCATACCTTATGACCATAATCGCCCATAATACACACGAGTAGCCCTAATCGCCTATCCTAAGGGGCGATTAGCCCTTGTAATCGCCTGTTGACCATCCCTAATCACATGTTGACTTTCCTAAATGCTAGTTTGCTTCCTAATCGCGTGTAATGCTGCTGTATGTACATTTTAACATCCCGGAACATGATTTGACGCCTAGAAACATGATAGGAACCCCGGGATACACCCAATGACTTAGTAATACGTGTTCGGACCTGTTTACGCGTTAATTGGACATTATGCTAGACTAAGTGATCTATTACGTGTATTAAGTGTTTAACTGCATATGTGGCATGATGTCTTGTATTGTCTAACACATGAGATGTCGGGTCACCAATGGGATGCCGGGCCTTGCCTGGTATGGTCGGTTAAACGTTGAAACATCATTTCATATGTACACGGTTATGGTCTGGACTACTAGGGACTAATCAACCTACGGGTTGTTAGTCTAACACCTTATATGCTCGTCATGATAGGTCACCGGTATTAGGGGCCGTCTATTGAGCAGGTTTACTTGTCGTAGTGCGAAGAGCAGCATCAGGTGAGTTTCACGGCCCCGCCTTACGCTTTACATTTTGGGGGAGACACATGCTTATACTTATTACATAAATTATCATGTTATGCTAGTGGTTGATTCATTTACATACTATACGATACGTAAAGTCCCGGGGAAACCATGAATATGCTGGATAGCATAACGGGGGAAATGTGGATAGATCTATTGGGATTGACAGACCCCACCCGTCGGCTGGGAGCCGGACGGGTGCATATTGTCTCGGTCGTACGCTAAATCATTTCGGGCAAAATCATATTTCGTTGTCTGTAATGGTTTCCGGTCGTAGTAGTATAACTCATGCGTCTAGCTAACGCTATTACTTCTGACATAGTGATAACATGATGGCTTTTATTACTTTAAACATTTATTATAAAACCTGTGAACTCACCGGCATTATTTGCTGACGTTTTTAGCATGTTTGTCTCAGGTCGTTGAGGTAGCAGCTTATCATAGGCGCACGGAGTCACACGGCGTCTAGGTTTCATATGCATTGTCATATCTTTTTCAGACTTACGTACTTTTACATTTTGGGTTGTAATAAAAGTTACGCTTCCGCAGCGAATGGATTTATGGAAACTTGATGGTTGTTTATTTCATTTTACGTATCATATAGTGTCGTTTATTGTGACCGTTGACTTAGATCCTGGTTTGTCATGCGCCTCGCGGTAAAACCCCGCACGTGGAATTTGAGGGTGTGACAATAAGAGTGATTCTACCACCTATCGAAAGACACACGGCCTTCCAAGAGGATAACCGGGACTCGAACACCTCGTAAACCGGTCTCCAATTAATAGCACGATTCATATTCGCCCCCACCGTTAGGCCCAAGTAAGTGAACGGCGGGGCCCCAGACTTACATCCCACCACCGAAGCTAAAGAATCCACCTCAGCCGAAGAGACTCCCACTCCGAACAGCATAGACTTATGCAAATTAATTTTGAGACCCGAGCAAATGTAGAAACATTTGAGAATATTTACAACCTTGGCACAGTTGGACCGATCCCACTCCCCCATAATAATGGCGTCATCGGCGAAGAGAAGATGAGAGATGGTGGGACCATTACTCGCACACTTGATACCATGAAAATACCCAATTTCGGACGCTCTTTGGAACATACAAGAAAGAGCTTCCATGACTAAAAGAAAAAGGAAAGGAGAGCACGGATCTCCCTGCCTCATGCCCCGGTTACACTGGAACTCAAAAGTGGGGGTACCGTTCACGAGAACGGACGATCTAGCCGAGCTCAAAATCCCCGAGACCCAAGACCGCCACCTGCCCGAAAACCCCATCTGCCTTAAAATATCCACCACAAAATTCCAATTCACACAATCAAAAGCCTTTTCGAAGTCGATTTTGAGAATAAACGCCCGCACCTTGTTTCGTTAACCCCAAGAAATGACTTCATTGACAAATAACGGGCCATCTAAGATAAACTTGCCTTTGACGAAAGCGGACTGGGTATTGGAAACGACTTTGTCAATGACATTAGCAAGTCTGAGAGCTAAGGAGGGTAAATTTCCATGTGTGGCTCTTATTACTTTATCTAAGATAAACGACTTTTTGCAAATAATAATTCACTTATAAACTTTACCCTCCTTAGCTTTTTGTTACCCGGAAAAGAGAGTGAATAAATAGACTGAAGATTGATAAAGTAATAAGAGCCACACATGG
Source organism: Ambrosia trifida (assembly GCA_028751855.1). Lineage (NCBI taxonomy): Eukaryota > Viridiplantae > Streptophyta > Magnoliopsida > Asterales > Asteraceae > Ambrosia > Ambrosia trifida. The sequence continues at coordinate 7,926,033 of CM054126.1, read as the reverse complement.
AAATTTGTGACCAAATGATACTAACTTGCTCCACAAGCAAACATATTCATAAGAATCTTATTATTCGGTTTCCATTATCTTCCCTTTAATATGTCCATGATCTTATAATATTTTTTTATTATTTTTTGAAAAAAACAATAATTTCCGACAAATTTCCAACCTTAAGTTTTCCCACAATTTCACCAAAATAGCCACACTCGTTTACTTTGTTGCTACTTCGTCGCAAATATTAATGGTTTGCAACAATTTTGCAACAAACGTTTATTAAATAAGTTATGTGTTTGTTAACAAATTTAAATTGTTAAATTGAAAAAGGGAAAAATAAATTTTATTATTTGTGGCAAAATTGTCACAAAAATTCAAAAGTTCACGACAATTTTGCCACAAAAGTTTGAATAATTAACGTGTAATGTCAATTATTAAAGTTCTATTAATACATGAGCAAGTTCAACAGTAAGCGTCATCTCTCCCTTTAAATCTTCCTGGGCCAGTTGTAAGTGGAGTTTAGTGATTGGGCCACCTGATTTTGCCCTCTACGTGTCTCTCCCTTTTAATGTTCTAGAGTCAGCAAAGACATAAATAATCTTCAAGTCCGTTATACGTATTTCCTGTTATCATTCTTCTTTATCTCTCCCTTTCTCTCTCCACGACGGCTTCCTCCACCCTTCGCCGCTGCCGGTAATGATTTATTAAATTAAAGTATGATTACTTTATGGTTGTTAAAAAAATTATTAATGGTCATACTTCTAAATTATTATCGCCAACGTCCAAACGATGATTATCAACGACTCTAATTGATCATTATTGATCTTAATTAACGAATTATTGAATAATTACAACCATTTATTATCAAACCCTAATTAACCGCAATTGTACATAATTGATCTTACTTGGCCATTGATAAATTAACCTAGTTAACCAATAACAACCTAAGGCAATGGCATACAATTGTAACTGATCATCATTTACTTTAACTTACCAGTAATAACCCTATTTGATAAAAAGTTAACCAATTCGCTATTACGATTCTAATTGACAATAATTAGATATAATTGGCCAACATTGGGTCTAGTTGAACATAACTCGAACCATTTGATCAGTGACCTTAATTGACCATCAACGACTCCAGTTAATCGTCATTTATCCTAAAATATTAACTAACTTACCATGAACAATCATAATTAATTGTAATTGGCTATAATGGCTCTACTTGACCATAACCTGAACCACTTGACCATCATTTATCCTAATTAACCAATTATAATTACAAGTAACCGTAATTAACCAATAATGGACCTCATATTTTAGTTCCTAATGGTCACTTTTGTTATAGAGTGCGTATCCAATATCTACGTATGGCGTACATTTGATGTATGTAGTTATTTATTTTGGAACACCATTTTTTAGAATAAAATAAAGATTTATTTTCTTCGTATCTGATTTCATGTTGTACATTTTTAAATGTGTCATTATTTTTTTTATTTTGCCACGTCAATTTCAAAAATAAAATAATAATATATTTAGTTAATTTATATGTATTCGATCTAAACTAGATATTTTTACTAAAAACTAATCTACATGAAGATGGGGAAGGGAACATATATACCAATAAAGTAATAGACCATCAAATTAAAAAAATATACGGAGACCCATAAATATATGTCACTTGACACTTGCTATGATTCCCTTTATTTTTTTAAATATTTTACTGTTAATATTTTACAATAATTTACTTATACTTTATAATACTTTATCCTAGGATGCCTTCATCTAGTCAACCTGCATCTTTGTGCCTCCATGAGTGTCCACAAATTCATAAGACAACTTCAATGAGTACACATGTTGCTTGTTGAAATTCAAACACTTAGGATTTTGTATCCCCCACCATGTTTTATGACTTCTTCACACCTTTGACTTATTTACATATATATCCACTTCTATATATCCATCCATTCCAAACATTCAAATCTCACTCGATTTAGTTTTGACTTCTGTTCCACCTTCTTTTGGTCACAAATACTCAAGCCATTAGTCACTATTAATACTCTTCTTTTTGTGATGTTTGCTCGTCATTCAGTGTACGTACTTACTTCCTATTATATTGCCGATGAATATTTATCGTTATGTTTTTATCGTCGTCTTTTCTTTTATGTTATAATTATTAAGTTTGTTAAGAATATCAATCATCAACATTTATGTAGAGAGCTCTCTATATATGCATGCTTGTGTGCTTATTACTTTTTTATAAACTACTAACTCATAAGTCATAAGATTAGCTACTAGTCATAGACTATATGTGGATGCATGGTACATAAAATTAAGCTGTCAAATAGTGAAGTCACTGAATGTTACAAATGACTGATTTTTCCATATGCATGAGGTGATCAACTAACACGTTACTTGAAAGCCCTTAGTTTTTTTTTGAACGGCGAACGAATCAATTCCGAGCACTCTCGGGCACCCTTTTGGCGAATCAGGTACTCGGAGAGTACCCGGGCCACCAATTGCCACCAATTCTCGGGAAAACCCGACCACTCACCCGCCCGAAGGCACGACGGTGAAATAGTCGGTAAAACCTGTCGGGATCAGGACTCGAACCCAAGCCAATGGCCGGGTCATCCCTCATTTTCCCTCCACCAATGTCCTCCAAATGTAGCTAGTGGGAATTGAACCCAAGCCTCTCATAGGAAACTTTAGGCCCTCAACCAACTAGGCTACAAGTGTTGGACACTTGAAAGCCCTTAGTGAATAGCAATGCCATGATCTCTAGTGTTGATATGAGTTTTATGTATAATAATTCAGTATCTATGCTTATTTAGCAGTGCTTGATACTATCACTAATGCTGCAATTAGCTTTAGATTATTATCATATTGGACTTGCTTGAGTGTATTGAGTGTACGTTAAGTATAGCTAGTGACCTTGGTTATTATTTTTTTAGCAACATTTTTGTACCTAAACGGCTAAACCGCATATTAACTTTTACACTAATTTTTCGAGGACAATCGATCACCAATATACCAATAGATGCGTAGCTTTACTGAGTACTCTTAATTTGTTGTTACTAAATAGCTTACAAAGTTTGCTACTCATCATAGACGAGATAAATCATTTAAACATTCTTTTGTGACAAGTTTTGTTTTTGAAAGTACCCTCAAGTATCGTGGGACACACCGGGCCTATATATGCTTAATTCACTATAAGGAATATATCCACTTGCTCACACACAAAAAAATGTCACTATATATGGATTATTAATTTAAAGAGCAGTATTTTTCTTTTTAATTAATAACACTTTCAATTCTAAGAGAAGTGGACAATCGAGTGGTTTTACCAGCCAAAAGTCATCTACGTATCGCTAGACCGCCTCTGCCGATGAATAATAGGTGTCACCACTCCAGACGCCAGCTGCATGCTGAGCCGGAGTGTCTAGTTGTCTATAAACAACGTTCTACGCGTGATAGCAACCAATGCAAAATGGCACCATGCGTTCTACGCGTGCTCATCCACTTATATCTATCTGTACTTATATATATATAGCCAATTAGCATTTGTGAAGGGAATCTTTGTCGCTACTCTAAGTCGTGATATATAAACATCTAAGGATTTGTAGTTGATTACTACAACTTAGTTATATTCGCATAAATATAAGAGATCGATGTACAACGGTGCATTTAACATTGTTTTCTTGATTGAATACTTTGGGGATGAAATGCTACTGTGTATCGGTACCAAACTTACATACCGTTACCAATTTGGTACTGGCTTTTTGTCGTTTTTGGTACCGATACACTTGGTACGGTACCGGGATTTTACCGATTTTTTCTTCAAATACCGGTATTGTACCTATCATTTTTGGTACCGATACCCATTTTAATGATATTCGGTACCGGTATTTTCGATGCCGGTACTTTCAGTACCAGTATCGACAGCGAGCTCATCTCTAGAATAGTTTAAACGTATTTCCAACCGTTGACCGAGAAACATACTATTATATATACACACCTTGATACTGCTAGTGAAGCTACATGCACTTTAATATAATTATAATGAATATATTGTATTTAAAATCACATGAATTTATACATAAAAAAGTTTGGTTAATTGGATTGAATGAAATTTATATTAGTTTTTGTTAATGAAAAATAAAATATAAACTTATATGATGATTAAAATGTCAATTTGTTGTATAGAAATATAGATGATCTCAAATAAGCAACGTTTCATTATTGTTTCTAAAATAGATTACTTTTTGGACAAGGCTATGTATGTCAGATTCGTTAAAAGAATGTCTGATAATTTCGCTATCCCTTCAAAGGAAAGTCCTGTTAATCATTAATTGTTTGCATAATCATTAAGCATTCTCTCTCTCTCTCTCTCGCACACACACACAAATCAAACCCTATCTATAATTCTGTGTGGAGGCAAACTTTAGTAGGAAGCATACTGCATATCATTTTGCACAACCCGTAATGATCATATATAAAGCTTTGTAAAATTATTATTATAAACATAGACATACCTGCTACAATAACCTCACTAGTCATTTCTTATATATATATTTATCCTCCGATGCATGCACACACATAAATGTTAAAGTGTGTGTGTGTTTCTCTCCCTCTCTAGTTACACCAGAAGTTGTTACACATTATCATGCATTTTCAGATGGTTTGATCTTTAACTTGTTCTTCATTAATGAAAATTTAACCGAGATTAAAAGTTTTAATGCTAACGTTCACGCAATGGCGAAGCTTGAACTTTTTTTTTTTTTTTTTTTTTTTTTTTTTTTTTGTGGGGGAGGGGCGAAAATTCTGAAAGTCACGGGACACTTAAATTGGGGGCCGAACTCAATACGTATAAAATTTTTTGGGCGGAATATTAGTAAATATGCACTACTGAGAAAAAAAAAAAAAAAAAGGAGCCGGGGCTCTCCCGGCCCATGCATACATGAAGGGTATCAACCTTTTAAATGAGAGTATTATTGTATGCATGGACAGCGTTTTCCACACTCTGATCAGTGCATGTGATTTTGCATCAATTTAGAGAACTCATACCCAAGAAGGATCATGAATGTTGTCAAGCAAATGAATATTGTAGCAAAAATAGACAAAAAACGACTTCGGTTATAATTATCGAGTCTATCTCGAAAAGAACGTACTAAAAAAATGCAAAAGATGTAACAGATATCATTCATCAATATTGTTTTAATTATAAGAAAATATATATATATTATATATATATATATATATATATATATATATATATATATATATATATAGGGAAATTATAAACTGAAAACCCCCTTGAGTTAAGAAAACTAAGAAAACCCTTGTAAAAACCATCTAAAATTTTGTAATTTTTTTTGAAAAAAATACACAAGGTAACATACATGTTTTTAAGCGTTTTGGGCCAAAAAAATAAAAAAAGCGCCGAACGAATGTTTTTAAAAAAAATAAACAACGCAAACTTTGTAACAGCGATGTTAACATATGTTAAGGCAACATAATAAATTTCATTCCACATAAAACATATGATCATGCTGTGATCCCAAGTAATTATAAGACACACAACAACACTCCCATATATGCCTAGCTTAGCTACAATATTTAACTAAACAATCCCTCGATTGTTTTAGTCGTAATATATATACTCCCCATTAATATTTAGCTTAAGGACATACCGCATATATATATATATATATATATATATATATATATATATATATATATATATAGTCTATTTTACAAGCTATACACTTTAATTATAGCACTTAAATTCTTTATTATGTACAATAACAATTGAAATTTGCTTCTTCTATATACTTCCATTTTAAGACTTTGAAAACGAGCTTTTGTTTCATTTCCACAGATCAATTGGACAACTAGAGGTAGAATTTGAGGCATCTTGATCTGGCACCACCCTTGGCATTTCGAGTTCTTGCTTGTTAATTTGATGTGTTATCATCCATATTCGCGTAATGATCATTTTCTTTAGTCGAAACAACGTCACCTTGGCTTAGTAGTTGTGATGCAACAAACTTGTCAAGAACTCGCCAATCGGTCACTTGATTGTTGACATTTTGGTCTTGATTTGGATGACTATTGTTGTTGTTTTGGTCATGTGTGAGTGAAGGTGATTGATAGTTGACAACTCCAGATTGGTTTGTGTTAATACCATAAATGGGCATGGATGCATTGCAAGTAGGGAGCAGTTTTGGACTCTCTAAAAGAGGAAGTTGGAGGAAATGATCAGGGGTAATCTGATAATTTTGAAGCTGGTCTAGCTCTTTCTTGCAAGTACCATAAGGGTATTGGTAATTAGGGTTCACCAAGTGAGATAAAGAATTATGTTGGTTTGGTGAATCCATTTCTGGCATGAATGAGACTTGATGATCTTCATACCATATTGGTGATTCATGTTCACTTGCTCTCCTCATTGTGGGTAATCTTTTCTTGAACACCCTACATACCACCCACCCTTCTTCCTGTTTACAAATCAAAATAGATAAATACCTAAATATGTATTAGCATAAAATTATAATACAATCTCAATTAATCATATATAGTAGAGCTATTGGTAGAGTTTGATATCTAGGGGGATAGAGAGTCTACTACCAACGATAACGCTTGCTACATAACATAAAATTCATCATCATCATCATCATCATCATCATACTCAGTTAATCTCACCAATAGCAAAAACTAATTAGGTAGGGTGATAAGATGTAGACAGTCTTACCTCTATCCCGTGAGAATAGAGAGGCTGCTACATAGCATAAAATTAAAGATTCAAATAGTTACATCTACTAACCTGAGTTGTGGTTGCATTTTCATCCGTTTCAAGGCGATACTCATGCATTATCCAGTCGGATTTTTGTCCATTGGGAGCCCGACCCTTATAAAAAACTAATGTCTTTCTCATCCCAACCAAGTCGTGCTTTGAGTAAATCGCTTTGTCTCTTCCCGTAGCCTTCCAGAATCCTGCTGTTGTAGCTCTATTTGTTCGGGTTCCAGTTGGGTATTTCTTATCTTTATGACTAAAGAAATACCATTCGTGTTGCTCTTCGGTTCCCAACCTGCATAGCTCTATTGAAACTTAACTATTAATTATCATGATATCATGTGGTTAGCAATGGCAAATTTAGGATTACTCACAAGTGTATACACTATATATTAGAAATTAATATTTGTCATTAACTATAATATGTCTGTAAAGATACCAACCGTTAGTGAACCCTAAGTCAAAATTTATGGGAAATTATAAGTCGTGAACAAAAGACTTTACCGACATATTATCGAATGGTGTTTTTTGTGCTTTTCATTTCTATGCTACATAAACTTTTACATTAAAAGATATGGTACATACCGAGAAAACTATAATAAATAGAACCCATATTTCATAAAATTATGTAAAGATTGATTGTCATATAATTGAAATTAGCTCAAATTAACCCTAGAAAATCAAAACTTTGGATGTGTTATGTGTAGAATGACATGGTTGGGTTAAACAACATGAATCATGATTTTAGGTTGTACCTTGAAGATCCCATGGCTCAATTTTGTAAAGATCAACATCTTTGATGACATCTAGGTCAATCCTTCTTGAGTTAATCTTCTTCCTTAGGTAGTAATCTACAAGTTCTTCATCAGTGGGGTGGAACCGAAAGCCAGGAGGTACATGTGTAAATGTGTTCATTTCTATCTTTATAGAAACTGTAACCTGCCATCCAATTTGATTTCATTAGTGTAGGATATAATATGACCACAATGCATAAATTTAGATTGATTTATCTAATGATCGCTCTATCGACTACATTAATTAAATAAGAATTATCATTTATCGTTCTAATTTGATCCATCAAGTGTACATGGAGAGGGTAAAACTTGGGGAAACAAGTGGTTAATTGAAACTTCAGGTGCAATGGTAATAAACCATTTGGAGGCTTAACCAATGTAATAGTTCACTTAATTAGGTACCTAATAAATAATTTAAATGTGCGGTTAATTAAGACGTGTTAAACTCAAGGAAAACATAAACCAGAAATAACAAAGTTCTTTGTGGTTGGTGCAATGGTGGTGATCAAACTTATACCAACCAATAATTAATGATTAGTAAATAGATTATTTTTATGACAACTATACTAAAATTCCAAACCATTTTTGGTCTTATGATGCATGCAACACATCGGTTCGTAGATGATATGGAGTAAAAGATTCTAAAACTGTTGATGTAGTTGGAGCAAGCAGGCATTGGCGAATCCAGGAAATATTTCAAGGGGTTCTTTTCATATGTTCTCACTAATTTTTCATTTTTCTCACTATATTTTTCAATTTTCCAAACTGAAGAGGTTTCCTGGCCCTGGATCAGCCACTGGCAAACAATATACCAAATTGATCAAATACTTGTGTTTGAAGGAATGAAAGGTTCAAGATCACAACTATAACACAAGAAAATAAGCTGGCTAGCTCATGAATAAACTCGAGAGTACACAATCTCATTAAAATTTAAACCACACGCGATAACATAATCTCTTTTCACAAAATTATAAATCATGGGCACGAATCAGTGGTGGATCTAGACCAAAATTTTAGGGGTAACATTTAATAGAATTTAGGGGATAGCGTAATACGAAAAATGTAAAAAAAAAAACGAAAATTTTCCACTGCGCCGGAAAAATTGAGGGGTAGCGGGCGCTACCCCTCCTCTCATGCTATGACCGCCACTGGCACGAATTGATAGTAAAGCTATAGAAAAATTTATGGACTCCAATTACCCTTTCTCTATGTAACTAGTAATGCTAACTCTACGACGTCATAATATATGCATGCTAGCAAGATACTAATAGCAAAATCAGGAGAGTATATCCACAAATTAAACATATAAAACATAAAGGAACGTAGAGAAAACTGGTTCACAAATGAGGGCATATGCATTAAATGTATATATGAAGAAATAAAACATAATGTTACTTCACAGTTTTATTAGACTATACTATTTATATATGGTGATAAAATTACGACATTCAACCTTTAATCCAAAGAAAATAAGGATACAATTTTAGTTCCTCAATGTAGGAGAAGACAAACTTCGATTGGATAATTTTGTTGTGGGTATCATAGTATATCCCCAAAGACCAAAGTGCAAAACAGCCAAAAAAAATTTAAAACTATTAGTTAGAGATTTGATACATAATCTCACCTTTAAAGACTTATGAATGTGATATTATCTGTTTGTTTTTTTAGTTACCACTGAGTATTGTTCTTGATAATATTTTGCTTAGGTTCCAAGAATGATATCATATGATTCAAAAGGAGCAAGAACAAAAAACTAAGATTGATGAACATATATACATAAGATAATAAGATTATGCTGATGTGATAATGTGATAAAGGAGATAGATTTCTACCCACAAAAAAGGCTAGGTTATGTTGTGATATGATCACAAAAATACTGCAAAGATGATAATGATCCTTGATGCTAAAAAGAAAGAAAATAAAGGAGTAAATAGAGGCAGCATGCGAAGGATAATGGTAGCATGTTATTGGATGTAATAATGAATAAAAACTCATAATTTTAATACACACACACAAAGGTGACACTAATTTGTGTTTGTTTGCTTTTTTATTTTTCACACAGTAGCATTAATCTTGTTGAAAGACACAATGGGCATGCTATAGATCAATGATTGTGTTATTAACATGAAGAAAGAAATCGTTTACTAATGAAGTGAGTTCATGTTCATACCAAATGTACTTTGTTCTTGAAAAGTAAATGATTAATCTCCTTTAATTCAGGAAGAAGTACAGGCTTGTTAAAGATCTAATCTTGATGAGAGATTATGGTTAGGTTTTGGTGTTGATGAAAGTGGGGTGGCTCCGGATATGTAGGAGGAATCTTGGGATGGATCAAAGACAAAAGACAAGAAGAAGATTAAGGTTGTCTAGTATTGGGAATTGTAGCCGATGTGAAGCATTAAAGAAGGAAGAAGAAGCTAAAAAGAGAAAGATGAAGAGGGTCCAATGGGAGAATGGCATGGAAAGAGGTTAAATAGGACAAAACAACAACAAGACCAAGAATGAAGAGAGAGAGAGAGAAACAAAAACCCTAATGATGAAAGATGATGGCTTATGGGTAAGTAAAGGGTCCGTTATTTGCACAACTAGGGTTTTTATTTGCACAACCCCTCCACGGGTCGTCGAGGCCTGGACAGCCCGTGGAGGGCCAAAAAGGCAAAAGGACGGGGCTGTCGAGGCCCTGACGGCCCGTCTAAAGGCAAAAAGGACGGGCTGTCCAGGCCCAGACGGCCCGTCTAATGGTTTTAAATCCAATCCAATCATTGGTAATCATTGGGCAATGATTAGGTGATGATTATTTTGTTTTTTTATAAGTGTAAGTGTAGTGTGGATGTTTAAAATGGGTTTGAATGTTTGGGTTTTTATAGATGTTTGGTTTTTTATAAATGTTTGGTTTTTTATAAATGTTTTTTTTTATTTGTATAATATGATCTTTTTAATATAATTGTGTATATGAATATGAACGAATGTCGTTTATGTTGCCGAACTAAACGAAACCAAAATACGAACAATAAACCATAAATAAGCATAAATATTCCAAATATTTACATAAACTATGAGTTCAATAAACATTCAAAACGAACAATAAAGCATAAATAAACATAAATATTCCAAAAATTTACATAAACTATGAGTTCAAAATGTACGATTCCCAAGAAATATAACCCACCCGTCTAACCCGACCCACCCGGCTGATCCGACCCACCCGGCTGATCCGACCCACCCGGCTGACTGGTGGACGCCCCACCATGCTGACTGCTAGACGCCCCAATCTGGAAGTGGACGCGGCTCCAAACCAGCTGCTCGTCGTCTCTCATTCTCGCTCTCTAACAGCCACCCGCATGTCACCCCGCATCGACGCCATGTCACCCCGCATCGACCCCAACTGATCCAGGATCTGCTGAAGTACCTGGGTCGTGCTATCATGCAACCTGACAGCATGATAAACGCGGGCAGGACGCTGTAGCTCATCAACGGGGGGGTCTGGCATCTCTACATCCACCGGTGGGTCGCCGTCGGCAACGTGTGGCATCTGGACCTCAGGGGCAATCGGCCCATCGAGATGTCTGAGCGGCGCTGGCACAAAATGCTCGCCACGGTCGCCAGGAGGTCCGAAGGCACGCTGGTAATAAGCGTGGTGGGTTGCTGCGAGGGACCCGTGCTGCCACCTTCATCTGCGTCATAGTCCTAATATTTAACGGCCTGAAATGCAAAACAACAATAATAATATTAAATAATAATATATAAAATTAAATAATAATAATAATAATAATAATAATAAATTAATAATAAAATAATAATATTAAATTATAATATATAATAATTTAATATTATTATATTATTATTATATTATTATTTATTATTATTATTATTATTATTATTTATTATTAAATTATAATATTAAATTATAATAAATAATAAATAATAATAATAATAATAATAAATAATAATAATAATAATATTATAAATTATAATTATATAATAATTTAATATTTTATTATTATTATTATTTATTATTATTATTATTATTTATTATTATTAAAATATAATATTAAATTATAATAAATAAATAATAATAATAATAATAATAAATAATAATAATAATAATAATAAATAATAATATTAAATTATAATATATAATAATTTAATATTATTATTATTATTATTATTATATTTATTATTATTAAAATATAATATTAAATTATAATAAATAATAAATAATAATAATAATAATAATAATAAATAATAATAATAATAATAATAAATAATAATAATAATAAATAATAATAATAATAATAATAATATTAAATTATAATATATAATAATAATAATATTACCTGGCAATCATCGGACGAGGTAACGTGTTCTCCTCAGCATGCGTCCACAATTCGCCCGGGCAAAGACGCAACGCGATGGCGGTGACTATCCCACCAATCGGAATCTCCCCCGCCGGGTGCCTATGAGGGTAGGTCGCGATGTACTCGGCAAAGCACCTGTGTAGCGCAACCGGCCTACCCCTCAAGATGCAGTAGAGGTAGAAAAGGTCAATCTGCTGGACCCTCTCGTTACAGTTACACCGTCCGGCATCGACCAGCTAACCAAACGGTGTATGTAACGGATCAGAGGGTCCCGGATGTGGCTGGACCTATCCATCCTGCACAGAATAATAATAACATTAAAAAAATTTCGGCAGAGTTTCCTCTGTTTTTGTACGAACCAGACAACACAAGTCGTCTACAAAAATCCAAAAACAAACAACCTAAACTAACTAAATAACAATATTAATTAACTAAGCGAACTAAATAACAATAATAATAACGAACTGAACTAAATTAAAAGAATAACAATAATACATACCTCTCGCCGCCGTCCTCCCCATACTTTCGACCACCGATAGTGGGCCACCAGGCCATCAGCATGTCGTCTGGCAAGGTCGTCATGGCCGTGGTGTACATATCCTGGACAAGCTCCTCCTCTCTGTACCAGCAGCAAGTAGTTAGCCCACTGGTCCATCGTATATGCGTAGAGCTGTCCGAATAATCGGAACTGTACCTCCGGCTCAGGCTCGCCGTCAGGACCTACTGGAGGCTCAACACCTGCTGGATGCGGCGTGTAGCGGAAATGTCGAGATGAACTCGATCGTCAGTGGCCGATACGACTCCTGGTCGAGGTCAGCTAACATCCGCCCCAAGGGCTGTCGTCTGGGATCCACTCCTCAAACCTCTCCGATCCACCGATCGCGCGTAATGCGGACCAGTCAACACTGCGCGATCCGTGTATCGGACGCAGCTCATCTGACCCCAAGCGCGCGATCTCGTAGTCGTCGTTATCGTGCCTGTAGGGCCACTCTCTCAAGTCGCCACCTGCAAGAGGATTCCCGTCCGCAGGCTGG
>CM054126.1:6444582-6616253 GCA_028751855.1 Ambrosia trifida | reverse complement strand
TTATATAAAACAACACTTATTACTCTACAAAACCTAATTAAACTAAAAGCAAGGTAAAGGTAGCAAATCAATCAACCTGCGTATACAAGCAAGGAGATTCAAAGGCCTCAGGATCTCTAGACACCGCATGAAGCGACACCGATAAGAAATCAACCGAATAGCCTTTCGTCGTATCGGTATCGCTCAACCACACTACTCGTCTGCACATATAAAAACAATCACAATGAGCTACAATTATGTATTTAAATAAATGTGTGAAAACAGTAGTAGTAATAATAATAATAATAATAATAATAATAATAATAATAAGGTTATAATACTTGGTGGAGATGTAGAGAGTGCCAGGGGATTCCGGTAGGCGGTTGGCGAGAACAATGGGAGACGTTAGGCTGGACGTGCATTAGCAGCTCGCCGTTGGTGGTATCGAGACGAAGTGTGCCGTCGTCTGATCTCTCCGTCAACAGCTTCAACCCTCCCGCCATTGTTTCTTCTGATGATTGATTTCTGATATTGTCTGCTTCAAGTTCTAGGGTTTATGAAAAACCCAAATTCCTTATTTATTTATTTATTTATTTACTATGTTATATCTCGAAGTAGGCTGGTATGGACAAAGCTAATCATATAAACCGAACTAATTAATGGATTTGTTAAAGAAGATTAATTAACCGACAACTTTGGGTTTTAATTTCGGTGTGAAGCTAATAACCAAACTGAACCAGCACACCCTTAAAAAGGTTTGTGTTCTAGCTGCATCAAGCGAGGCTCCTTGCTAGTATTAAAAAGTAAACTAAGAGGAACACTGTCACCTCAAATTTACCGATGAACAATAACATTTTTTTTCTCTCATCCATTCACAACCACTCCAAATCACTTTTAAAATATACAGAACACACTCGTAAAATTATACATAATATGAATGCTCTTATAAGCTTTACATAAAGTCTCTTTTTTATATATGTACTCTCTTTTTAAACATAAACATTGTCGCAAATCTTTCTAACTTATATGCTAGAGTTGGAACTCTCAAACACATTTTTTCTTGCACTTTGCTTGGCTGAAGAAACAATGTCAAAAAAAAAAAAAAAAAAAAAAAAAAACACCCTCGTCTTATAATAGGGGAAGAATAACTTGAAGAAGGTACTTAGCTGTTTTGTTTAACTGTGTTGATGGGTCATTCGGCCTATTTATTTTAATATTTTCTGGGTTAATGGACCTTTATTATAATAAATAGGCTGCTACAAAACCGTACCAAACCAAAAAATTTGGTTTTAATTAGTGTGGGTGTAGTGGAGCGCTATAGGGGTGGGCATTATGATTATAACGCCCCATAATGCTCCCTACACCGCCCCCTTGGGCGTTATGGGGCATTATGGGGAGGGAACTTTGTATATATAACCGGCGTTGTTGATGAACTCAATTTTATATTATTTTTTTAATCACTTTCCATACCCTCTTCTTCTACACCTAATCAAATAATAACGCATCCAATCAAATAATAATATTTTAATCCTCATGGAGCCCCATAACGCCCTCACCCACTACATCCTCTTTTTCCATAACGCCACTTCTATTACTTTATAATATTTTATTCCCTATAACCCCTCATAACGTCCCTCCATCACACATGCCCCTCAAATCCAACAACCGCTCTATCCAAACACCTATAATCACTAACTTTAAGTGTTGTAGTTTGCCGCATCGCGTCGGCACAACAGTATTCAATCACTCTCGTAAATCTATTACACCATAACAATGAGAGAATTTCATACATAATTCATATGAACATCTAGGGCGGATTAGCTTATAAAACCTACCACCTGTTTGATGAAATGCCACAATGACACCTAATGTGCTGTAACTGGCCATGAGTTGATCATCGTTTCCCGCTAAGATGAACTCGGCTACGCTACGTCCTGCTTCGTTTGCTCTCTTACACTGCATATATGATCAAATTCATGGTTTTAACTTTTGATGTATGCTTCAGTGACATTATTTACCTATGCTTTAGCAGGCTTCAAACACTAAAATGCAGTTGGCCTACTGCTCAATGATGGTATAACATTTAGGATAGGGTACATCGCGTTATATATAATACCTTAGGATAAGGAGCCGTGAAGTCCCGATAACATGTAAATGAACGAATAGATACACTGAACGTAAAAAACAATCTTAAAGATCAAACGCGTTGCTGACCTATCTGGCTTTAGTCGCAATAACTTAGTGACCTTATCCTGACTTGGTTTACAATTAGCATTGGTTTTGAAGGAAACCAACTTCATAACTAAATTACAAGTATTCCTTAACAATTAATCCAACAGTTTAATCTGTCAACTGCCAGGCTGTCTGTCTGTCTGTCTGTCATGGTCATTAGCATAGTGGCAGCTGATAATACCAAAGAACATAGTAGCAGATAATAATTGACACCAATATGGATCAGTTATGGCATATTTGGATGGTTATAAGGCGTAGAATTACATGATCTATATTTATAGGAGTTATAGTGTCAAGTTTATTATTATTATTATTATCTGAATTCTGAAGTTATAAGTCCAGGTTAGTTAAATGGGTCAGACATTTAAAAAATTTCCAACCACCTCTGAAACATTTAACTAATCAAGATTGCATTGAGATACCATACTGTAAAATTTACGAACAGCATCTCATGATCAGTGGCGGATCTAGAAAATAAAACAAGCAGTAGCATTTTATAAAAATTATTTTAAGGGGTAACAAAAAATTTGTTTTAGGGGTAACATTTTATAAAAATACCTTAAAAATCTCTTAAAAAAACAATTTTTTTTCTGCTTCGCCAGGATAATCGAGGGGTAACAGACGTCCCCCTTGGTTCTTAGCTATATCTGCCCCTGCTCATGATCGAGTTTTGAGTAAAATCACTAATTTTTGTGGCGATTTACTCAACACATGATGATGTATACATTTAGAATCAAGATCTCAATGAAAAGATTTAAGCTTTGACAACCCTACCACCTGGTGATTTGATCCGAAAAACATGCTCTTCGCCTGTGCATTTATCAACTTTAACCACCCAACGCCTCCGCCTTCTCATCATCAGCAACCCCTCTCCAATTGGCAGCAAATGACAGTTTGATCTGCTCCGTACCCATGAATCGTTACAAAACGCGTTACACCCCAACACAATTGTATTCTTTTCCCTCTTCTTTTGCATGGCTTCTAGAATCCCTTCATGATTTTCTAACTTACAGTCTATCACCACAAAATCGGCCGATTTGTATTCATTTGACAACAGAGACTGAGCGTTTTCCAACGACGAATTCAACCTGTTTAGCGTCTGCGTTAAGACCTTGCTTGGAGGACTCAAGTTCTTCAATCCCCTTCACAATGCAAACCACCCTACCACCTGTTTGATGAGATGCTGCAATGAGACCTAATGTGGTCGAACCAGCTGTGGCCGCAGTTGCAACCACCATGAGCTGAGCATTGTTTCCTGCTGCAATCGCCGAGACAAACTCAGCTACGTCTGGTTCGTTTGCTCTCTTACCCTGCATGATCAAATTCATATTCATATATATACTAACCATTGTACCGAATAGTTGAAGTTTTTGCGTAAACTTACCATTTTCATAGTCTTGATGTATGCTTCAGTGGCATTTGCAGCTGACCAGTAACCCATATTTGTTATTTCTATACTGACTTAATGAATGATTTTGGAAGAAGAAGTAGGCTTTATAATAGTGTGTAGATGAGAGTATGCATTGGCGATATGGGCCGTGGCGATATAAATAGACCATTCGAAGCAATAAAATAATATTTAGATATTATGTAATTTAGGCCCTAATGCAGGGGTCCCTGGCTAGCTTTTGGTCTGCTCTTGTTAAGCCTATCGGGTCCTGCTGGCTTAAGTCACTTGCCCATCAGTTAGCGGTTAGCCCCAGTGAGGTCCCTGGTTAGCTTGAGTCATTTCCCCCATCACTAAGCCACAGTGAGTGTCTGGCCATTATTAAGCCCTGATGGGGTCTCTAACTGGCTTTAGTTGCTTTAGTTACCTATACTTTTGCAGACCTTAACAGTAAAATGTACTTAGCCATTGCTCATGATGGTATACATTAGAATATAATAGTCTAGAATCAACGAATGTCAGCGTTAGGATAAGGTGTCGTGAAGTCCCGACAACATGTAAATGAACAAAATAGATGCATTATATATATCTTAAATTAGTTTACAGTTATCATTTGCTCTGAAGGATACCAACTGCATAATTAAATTACAAGAGTTTCTTAATTACAATTAATCCAACAGTTTATTGTGGTTGCCTCATTTTAAGGACTTCCTATATCCTATTGCCCCGTGGCGAATCTTAACCCGAACTTCGGGGGTCAGAAGTCACTAGTTTCGGGGGGGTCGAAACCTTATATACCAAAAAAATTCTATACGAATACTATATAATCGGAAATTCTGAGTGAAAAATTCGGGGGGGGGGGGGGGGGGGGGGGGGGGGGGGGGGGGGGGGGGGGGCGCTCCTCGCCCCTAAAAAGAATCGCCCCCTGCTATTGCCTATTCCTCATCTCTATCTCCATTTTATTAAAAAATATATATTTCTTCTTTTATTTATTTATTTATTTTTTCTTCCTTCCATCTACAGAATTAACTATTAACTTTTTTGTGTTGCTATTTAAATTTTCATTGTAATACTTGCTGTTAAATGCATAAAAGTCAATTCCAAGAATAATAATCTTGTAGAGCACAATACCTATTTTGTTAAAATGCATAAATATGTGTTATCGATTGTGAACTGGTGGGAATGCGGGAGAAGAGTGAAAAATCGATTGATAAGTCAAAAAAATAAACTATTAAATCGATCGTTTTTTTCACTCTTCTTCTGCATTCTCACCAGTCCACAAACGAGTCACCAATTCGAGTTATGGACCCCACATCATGACTACAACAGAAAAAAAAAAAAAAAAAAAAAAAAAAAAAAACATTGAAATCAAGAAACTACAAGTCAGAACCATCCCATGACTGATGTTGAGTAAAATCACTAATCTTTCTGATGATTTAATCAACATGTGATCATGGATGAGATATAATAATAATAATAATAATAATTATATACATTTACAAGCAAACACCTTCAAGAAATTACAAAACATGAATCAGATGTAGAAAGCTTAAGCTTTCACAGCCCTACCAGCTGGTAATTTGATGCGAAAAACATGTTCTTCGCCTGTGCATTTATCAACTTTAACGACCCAATGGCTCCGCATTTCCCCACTGCTGCTGCGTTGGCCGCCGTTCTTCCCACCACCTTTCTCAGCCTTTCCAGCAACTCTCATCAACCAGCAGCCCTTCTCCAATTGGCAGTAAATGACTGTTTGATTTGCTCCACACACCATGAATCCTTCCAAAACGCGTTATATCCTAAACGATTGTACTCTTTTCCCTATCGTTTTGTATGGCTCCAAGAATCCCCTTCATGATTCTCCATGTTACAGTCAATGACCACAAAATCGGCGGACTTGTATTCATTTGACAACAGACATTGTGCATTTCCAACAACGAATTCGACCTGGTTGGCGTCTGAGTTGAGAGCCTGCTTGGAGGACTCAAGTTCTTCAATCCCCTTCACGATGCATACCAGCCTCCCGCCTGTTTGATGCTTTTGCGGCAATGAGACCTAATGTGGTTGAAACCGGCTGTGGCCGCACATGCAATCACCATGAGTTGAGCATTGTTTCCAGCTGCAAATCGCTGAGATGAACTCAGCTACGTCTGGTTCATTTGCTCTCTTACCCTGCATGATCATAGTCATAAATGAATATTAGTTTACATTACAAATACAAAGTACAAACATTTTTTTTTGAGCCGAGAGTCTCCTGGGGTAGAGGTAAGGTTTGTCCTCATTCCCCCCCCCCCCCCCCCCCCCCCCTCCCCGGACCCTACTCCATACGAGTGGGATTTTACTATAAGGTTTGTTTATTTAAAAAGCGCATAAAAAGCGCAACACAAACAATCGTCCTGATAGTTCAAATCATGTATAAACTTACCATTTTCATCGGTTTTTGATGTACGCTTCAGTGGCATTTACGGCTGAGCCAGTAACCCATTTTTCTTTTAAATTTTCTTGGAGTGTTGTTACTTATAACTTATGTATTTGCTTGTTGAATGATTTAATGTAAGAAGAAGGCTTTATATAGATATATAGATATTATAGTTTATGCCCCAATGGGGGTCCCTTGCTGGCTTTTGGTCTGCCCATTATAAGACCATGGGGGTCATGCTGGGTTGAGTCACTTGCCCATCATTAAGCCCCAGTTAGGTCCTGGCTAGCTTTAGTCACTGCCTTCATTAAGTACAAATGGGATCTCTAGCTAGCTTTAGTCACTTTAGTACCCCTATACTTTAGGAGACCTTAGTTAGTCTAGAATCAACGAATGCTAGGATAAGGTGTCGTGATCGAAGTGGAGTTATATCCTGAGAACATGAACATGTAAATGAATGAATAGATGCAGTGAACATGAAGAACAATCTTTATGATCAAAGACATCTCTGATGTGGATGATAAATCTTGTCTTTCTTGTCTTGTACATATTAAGTGTACATGAGTCCTTTGCTCATGGCACGCATCCCAAAGTACCTTGATTGCCAAAAAAAAGAAAAAACACGCGCTTTTACATATGTTTAGGAACAAATTTGGTTACTAGAAACGTCGTTTGATGTTTAGGATGCCTTTTTAAGTCGTCGACTTGTCCTTGAGGTCTAATATTCTTAACATAATTGAGCGTCGTCAACAACTAATTTGGTACCTTAAAAACCAAAAATGTTTCTAAAAATCACAGAAATTCCTAAACACAAGTACCCTTTGATCTTTACAAGCACATTCAATGACCATATCCTGACTTAATTTAGCTTCATATCCTGACTCAAGTTCTTCAATCCCCTTCACAATGCAAACCAGCCTCCCGCCTGTTTGAATGCTTTGCTGCAATGAGACCTAATGTTGTTTGACCGAGCCCTTTTAAACCCGTTATCCAATCTATCGATTCAACTCGCCTGCTTTGTCAGAGGCTAGTTGTCTCATCTTTCAACTTTCATGTGACAGGTTAAAAATATTTCTTTGCTCCATACTCATCTCATACTTCCTTGACCATGCCCATTTCACAATGTCAACAATCATTCATACAAAATCTACATAAAATATATTGCATAGATTTTTGAATCATTCTATTTTCATTTTTATGTGTGTACCTGTTACGTATTTAAAAATGTTACAATGTACGACACAACAGTGGCGGAGTTTGAAAAAAAAAATTCGTGGGGGGCTGGGAAGTCACAGGACTCTTAAAACAGGAGAGGCCGGACTCAATACCGTATAAAATTTTCAGACGAAAATGTGTAAATCTACACAACTAAGCAAAAATACGGTTGGGGTTGGGGCACCCTGGGCCCTTCATAAGCTTCGCGCATATGACACACCTACACAAGGTGATTTTAGACTTGACGTTTGCTTTGGTGGTAAGTCCACTCAAGTAAGTTACTTATATTTCGTCATATGTGGTATATACTGTTAGAAAACTTACATAATAATCGCCGCAACGGCCTTTCATATATGAACCTCACATGTTTCCAGGTCCTTGTACTTTCTGCAATGAACTGTAACATAAAACGAAATCAAAGAAAAAAGGAACCGGGCTTGTGTTTGACACAATTCCCTTAAACAGATTCGTCGTCTGTTCCCAGGGTACACCGGTTCGAAACAGTGACGATGGTGCACTGCCGGACTATCCCACTTGCCTGAAAAGAAACTGGAACAAAGCTGCTTCTGAAAAAGTTTTGCTGCAGCAAGCGACAATGTCTGCGAGTGAATATGTTTCTATTGTGTTGCAAGAGTTTTAGTGTAATTTTCCATATATCTTCTTTCTATATATATATTCAAATGAGGCACAAAGCTTTCTATTATATAAGAACATGGATATATGAAGAGTCTTCCATAATTAGAGACTTAATTTGAGACATAAAGACTCTAATTAAGTGACAAATCTCTAATTAAAACAAATAAAACCCTCTAATCAAAGACATAAAACTCTACTCAAGAGTTTTAGTCTTTAATTCACCAAATTAAAGGACTTATTTAATAATTATAATTTATTAAATTATAATTTCAATATCATCCATTCACCATATTTCCAACATATACATCTATTTTATTGTCAGAATGACCCATGAAATTTGATAAAATATTCTTTCACAATATCATTCTTTAGCTAACGACATAAACTTGGTAATGTGGCATCTATGTAGACAAAAAAAGTTGTGATCTTTATGAGTTGAGGTAGGGATTGAAGCTTAGACAAAAGTCGTTCTCCAATAACTCAATTTATCTAGTGTAAGTACCAAAGAGTACAAGACTTTATTACATAGTTCATTGCAAATTATTTGGAACAAGAAAATTCATTATTAAATTGACAATCAAATCTCAAACCCCACAAAACACTTTCACTTCATTAGATCAATGTAGTGCCAAAAGCAGTTAGACCGAATGCCCACATATCATTGACCATAGTTATCGCTCACTGGCTCGGGTTAAACAACTCAACCATCATGCCAACGAGGCGTTATCAATCGTCCGGCTGCTTGTATAACCCTTTGAAAATGTGATAGAATTTAAAGTTTTATGTAGCATAATGAAATATTGATATATATAATTTCCAAAGTTTGTGTACAATCATAGTACTTGACATGAAAGTTCATGTCATATAACTTTTTATATATAATCATCATATATGCCATAATAGGACAGAATTTAAACATTTATGCAACAACACCTTAAAACAAAAGTTAAAATAAGTTGGGTTTTTTATTGTAATTAATCATTAGTTGTCAAAACATATGTAGCCAAAGTCAAATTGTGATAATTAATAATAGATAAAAAAACAAAAATTGTGTCTTTATTTGATGGATATGATCAATGAAACAAATATGAAAAATGGAGGATGAATGATCAAAGAACATGCAGACAAGTTGTGGGCTAAAGAGTTTTGAATTGAATGGTGACAAGGGAACAATTTATACAGGATCATGTCCACCTTGTTAATCAATTAATAATAGAAAATTCGGTATTCTTATTTCTTAGATAACTAGGTGGAAAATACGTTTGTGGTGGACCTTACAGATGTATCCCCTTTCGTTGGTTTCCGAGATTCTGGGGTTTGTGATCGAGCATGCGATGTGGGAAAGCAGAGTCCAAGAAGGTGAGAAGCATGCCTAAGCCTGTGAGGATAATCAACATGTTTTTGTCCCCTTAGCCTTTGATACTTTTGGCTCTCTGGCACCGGTAGCCATTCATTTCCTTGCCAGAGTCTAACTGGTCATTCATAGCAATTTTTCGACCCCCTAAGGACATGGGTCTTTAGTAGGTTCAGTTTCGCTATTCAGAAAGAGGTGGGTGACGCGGCTTGTTGCCCGTCCTGCCTGTGATTATGTAATTTGTCATTTTTTTTATCAGTCAAATGGAAAACAAATATGTTATATGCAAAAAAAAAAAAATACACCTTAACTTAAAAATGACTTCGATCAAAGTTGTATTTTGTATTAAAAATGTATATGTTTACACATCAAATAATTCATATAGAATAAGGGTTGGTGTATTTTTTATGTTTTCATTGGAAAAATATAAATAGAAGAAAATACTATATATAAGTTTTTAGCTCGAAAATCATAAACATGTTTTATAGTTTAAATTATTAGCAAGTTAAATATGGATAAAAGTTTAATTACCACTAACACTAGTTTATAGAATCGTCTTTTATGTATTACAACGTACATTAGTTTATAAGCATTATAATAAGACGGTATTTAACCAATAAGCATGATTATCTTTCATGCATGCTTATGTGGTTCTTGTAGTTAGCTACAAGAATTTGATTTTTTATTGAATGCACGTATACATGCATAATATAAATGTATGTATGTATAGACAAGCCAATGAAGCAACCATTAAGGTCCTGACTCAACTACTATATGCATATGGTTAATGGACCACATGTGTCAGCCTTATAAAGAGTTTCATGTGCACATCCATTCTCATGTAATGAAGTGTGGTGGCCCTCCTCATAAGTTAAATGGACCAAATGTGGCTTGTTTGGATGGGTCTAAGGTGTGTAACCCATACTCTTTCCTCCATCCCATTGGCTTCTATCAATTTACTTTATGTATCCACTAGCTGATTACCCTGGGAGGATCCCGGGGTTGAAAAATCTAATTTTACGTGATAACCTATTACAAATGGCTCAAGTTAACTAACCACAAAATCTCTCAATCATTGCATGTTCATAGTATTCTAATCAGTAATAACTCATATTCCCTAATCTAAAACCTAATCAGTAATCATCTAAAGAATCATTTATGTAAGCTGCAACTATTCAAAAACTCATCACATCTTTCTAATTTCTCACATTCTAATGGCTCTTATAATTCCTAACCTAATCAACTAAACAAACACTTAAGTTGGAAGTTGTAACCATTGCATCTCATTATGCCATGTGGCATAATCAAGAGATGGTTGAGGCCACCATTGAACGCCACGTCAGCAACTATCAATTCTTCCCGGAGCGTCCCGGGGTTGAAAATATAACCATTCTAATAATACTAATACTAATAGTAATAATTATTACTCTTGTAATTAAATAAATAAAACAATAACCTTACTATAAGGTGACACCATGTGTTGCAGTGTTGCGCGATTCTTTCTCTTAGCTTCTCTTGATAAAGTATACCTAGTAAAATTCCAATGATAACATGACGATTGGCTGATTTTCAACATCGTAGATATGAACCTGGTTTAAAAGAAAAAACATGATTAATGAATAACATGAACACTTTGTGTGTTTTTTTCCTGTATGAACGAAAACCCCACAAAAAATAGTCTATTTTTTCTCCGTTTTTTTATATAGCACTATGGTACTCGTTGGAAAGGATAATAAAACGCTCGTTAATTTGGTGTAATATTTTTCTTTAAAAAAATCTCGTATGTAAAAGATATAAACATTTAAAATTTATGAAAAGAAACATGAGAGAGAAAATTTTTAATTTATTTTTAAATTCTTTTTTCCTAAAATAACTCAATTTAATTTTAGTAATTGAGAATTGAGAGATAGACGGCAAGATAAATTTAGGGTTTTATGTTTATCTTTTTTTAATTAAAAAAGGAAATAATTCAAAAACACTAAAATCTTTCAATTATGATGCCACGTGGCAGTTTCATGGAGAGGTTGAAGGCACCATTGCACGCCACGTCAGCAATGTTAAATTCTTTTATATATATTAATAGATGCTTGTGCCTCAATATATAGAATCCAAAGTATCAAAATAGTAATATCCAATATTATTCAATTGCACACTAAATAAAAATAAAAACGATTTTTGACCCGGCCCGACCCACCCACTGGCAGATCATCCTACGGATCAGACAAGACCCTAGCCGTCCAGTTTTTTCGCTTCGTAGTGTAAATTTTAGCAGATTTTTTGTTTAAAGATCAGCCGTTGAACCCCCCTCAATCTTTACTTCTCTTATCAGCACAACCGACCAGCCAATCGGGCAAGGATTATAATTTAGGACTTTTTACGTTTTTCTTTTTGTTTTTTATTTGATGTTATGAGTAGTGCTTAACTGAACTTTGAGAGTATTTTGGTGGCATGCATAATTGTTATATCCCAGTTAATAACGTTGATTAACATAAACAAACAATTTGGATAAAGAGAAAACAACCATGTGTTTAAAACCTTAAATACTAAAGTTGGTGGGGTTTCCTTCCGAACTAAATATCGCTCAACTTTTGAATTGAGCACTTACAAGCTTTACAAACTAATCTCTCTAAAATCTAATATTCTAACTTTATCCATGTACCCTGTATTTCTTTTTAACTAATTTTCTATTTCTTCAAACTAATTTTTTTTTCTTCAATAACTTTCGTTCGCCAATTTCTTTTTAAAAAACTATTTTTCGTTGTGTTCAAAAGCTTTGTAAATATCATTTTGAACTCCTTAAGTTTTACAGTTTCTAGTTTACCCATCGTTCCTTTACTTTAAAAATAACTATATTTTTACAAACGTGTTTTTATTTACGTGTCTGTATAAATTCGAGTAGAGACACATTCGACGTAAACTTTTTTTTTTAAACGAGTCAGGTCAAATATAATGTGTTTCGTGTTTTATTTTATGTACATTTCTAGTTGGTCTACATTTCAAAGTAAATTTTTATCCAAACCGAGTGGGGGCAAATATAATACATTTCATTCGGATGGTATAAATTAAAGATACTCTACATTTCGACTTGACCACAACACGCATCGCATAAACTCAATATTATATTATATATCAATACTAAAACAAAATTCGTGGTGCTTACACTTTGCGACTTTAGGTCTTTTCACTTTGCAAAAACCACTTATGTTTATCCATGTGTATTTCTTTATTCATTTGTGGATTTTTGTTTCTTTTTAAAGCTCTATTTGATCTTATTTTAGTCAATTTTATTTTTATGCACGTTTTATGCAAAAAAAAAAAAAAATACATTTCCTATGTATGAGTCAGATCACAATGTTCGTATAGGTTACGCTGAGTTAAATCGTATACGTCTACACGGGTGTTTTTATATGTTAACACATCACATAACGCTTGGACTAATCTATTCGATCTTTGCAACAGCCTCGCAGAACATCACCTGCTAGAATCATATTGTAATTACAATGCGCAAGACTATGTGTTGTTTATGTGAAATTTGAAAACAACACTACGTCACGTAGGCGCAAAGGCCTTTCACATCACATGCCTACCCTTTGTAGGCCAACCGTTCGCCAACCAACCTTCTCTCACTCATCTTACCCTGCACCAGTGACCAACGCCCCGCCCTGCCCTACCCTACGTGCCGATGGTCGCACCCGATTGACCTGGTTTCCCCTCCGTGCCCACAACACACAACCTAATATTATGTTTTTTTTTCACCAGCTAAATCACACTTCTCCTAATCCCGCTTCCAAATCTACATTGTTGTTTACATGGAACTTAAATCCTCAACGTCGTGGGTAGGGCTGCAAACGAACCGAACGAACACAAACAAGCCTTGTTCGTGTTCATTTGTTAAGGAAAATATATGTTCACGAACAGTTCATGAACATTTACCGAACGGGTTTTTTCTGTTCGTGTTCGTTGTGTTAAGAAAACAATCATGTTCATGTTCGTTTGTGTTCGTTTGTTAATTTTGTTCATGACCGCACATGAACACAAACAAGTGTTCATGAGCACAAATGAACATAAACAAACACAAACGGACATATATTAACTTTCTAATAAATCGAATTCACATACATATATGTTTATTTATTTATTTGGGTTAAATAAATAAAAATAATAATATTAAGACAAATTATAAAAATTAAAAACCTTATTAAACTATCAAACACAAACAAATATAAACGAACACATTACCGAACGTTCACAAACATAAATGAACGAACGTGGCCTCTGTTCATGTTCGGTTCGTTTAACTAAAGGAACAAAATTATTTTGTTCGTGTTCGTTCGTTTATTAAACGAACGAACACAAACGAACTTCCCGCCAAACAGTTCATGAACTGTTCGCTGAAAGTTCAGTTCGTTTGCAGCCTTAGTCGTGGGGAATAACACGTTTCCCATCACACCATAAAACTTCTATGCTACAAGTCCTTTGGCACACAACTCTATCATAATTTTACAACAAACATATTTCAGCATGTGTCATGTTTATTATGATCCAATCAGTTTTGATTACAAACAGTTGGAATTTTTTGGCTATAGGAGAAGGTGGTTCAGACATTCTGGTTATTTTAGGAGCTTATGGGCAGAGATGAACAAAAAAAAAACAATACGAGAACCAAAACCAGTAAAAGTAAACTGATCTGAAATAGGTTGGAACCAGATTTAACCCGAAACTGTTATAATTTTCAATGTCAATATCCATGTTTCAAAAAATATAAAAGTTAATAAAAGTTAAATTTTATATGATTTTAAAAGACACTTGCATAAACCGGTTGAAACTGAAACCGAGTAAAAAACTAATTCACAACCGGCCCAAACCAGGGTGGAACCGAACCGATTTGTCTTAAAACCGGTCAGAGTCAAAACTGGTTTTCCTTTGTGAAAAGAAAAAAAAAATCAGGGTATGTACTATGTAATATGTTCACCTCTACTTATGGGCTTATGGGCTTGGTTAGAACTTTTATAATAATAATAGATGGGCCTAATGTATAACCAATTTATTTAAAATCCAATGAGCCCAAATACTAAAAAAAGAAAGGGACAAAAGGGTTTATATAAGAATGCTTTCCTTTAATAATATTCTTTCTAGGGTTTAAGCTATAGGGTTTACAAACTTTGAGTCTCCTTTTAATCCTAATCTGAAACAATGGCGTTTTGGGGTACGTTTGAATCACTAAAGATTCAATCTTGATCATGTATCTTTTAATTAAATTGTTAGTATTTGTTTTTTTTAACGTTGTTTTGTGTGTTGTTTAATGTACAGGAGTTGAATTGAAGCCTGGAAACCACACCTTCATCAGTATGATGATGAAAAAAGGAAGGCTTCATCTGTACAGGTTGGGTTTTTGTTGATCAAATAATTTGAATTACTTTGTTTCATATGGATTAAGATGTTTTTTTTTTTAAATAAAGGTTAAAATTTCATTCAAGAACAAGGAAAATTACATCAAGATAACGGGTAGGCGGGCAACAAGCTGCGCCGATATGTGTGTGTGTGTATTGGTTGTAGTTTTGTTAAGTTGAAGCAAGTTTAAGAAATGGTTTTTATGTGTCATGAATGGAATATGAGTTTTGAAATTAGTGATGAGCTCGGGACGGATCCTGAAAATGTCCAAAAATGGGTACCGGTAAAATACCGTACCGTACCAAAAGTACCGATCCGTAAAAACGCCATAAATGGGTACTGAATTGGTACCGAAATTCGATTTTTTGGTACCTGGCATTGATTGCTCATCCTTATTTTGAACTAAAAATGGGTACCAGTAAAAAGTGGTTAAAATGCCGTACCGTACCGAACCGAAAGTACCGATCCCGAAAAACGCCCAAAAATGGGTACTGAATTGGTACCAAAATCCGATCGGTATTGTACGGTACCGTATGGTACGGTTTGCTACCAGTATTTTTCGATACGCAGTACCGATTGCTCATCCTTGTTTTGAACCTAAACTGTACCTGGTTTTGTTGATCCGATGCCCTAATACGAGTGATAGGACCGGCTTTAGGTAGTTCATAAGAAATCTAAAATTTAAAGTTTGGTACAAAATTTATGGCTACTTTTGTTATAATGCGGTTTTTTACGAAATGTGTGTAAGTATTGGTGATTATTGATGTTGTCAAGAATGTGTTCAAGTGCTCCATAACTATTTTCTTAAATCTTCTTGATTTTTAAAGGAATAATGGAAATAAATAATCCCAACTATTGACTATTGGCCAATAACAGTCCCAACTACGAAAATTACCAATAGTGGTCCCAACTTTCGACATATTGGAATATAATGGACCCAAACTAACGGAGGTCTAACTCCGTTAGTGTGATGCTCACGTAGCATCCTAGGTGGCAAAATGATCCTACGTGGCAAAATGATCCTACATGGCACGCCACGTCAGCACCACACTAACGGAGTTAGACCTCCGTTAGTTTGGGTCCATTATATTCCAATATGTCGAAAGTTGGGACCACTATTGGTAATTTTCGTAGTTGGGGGCCAATAATCAATAGTTGGGATTATTTATTTCCATTATTCCATTTTTAAAGTGGCCACATGCGTTTGTTGTTATGGATACATTATACATTCATATATGTATTTAAGGTTATACTTAATTTTCATCTTTAGTACCATGTTAACTTGTAACGACGTGATTCCTCATATGCAAGACGATTGAACTTATGAAGCTCACGCTATGTCTTTTACGTTGATACAGGCAACACTAGGTAGCGGTAAATCAAAAGAGAAGGCTGTTGTCGTGTGTAATGTTGGTGATAAAAAGCCGATATTTTTATGCTCATTACTTCCAAGAAAAATGGAAACATGCTCATTGAACGTCGAGTTTGAAGAATATGATGAGGTAACATTCTCAGTGGAAGGCCCGCACAGCATTCATCTTTCCGGATTCTTCTATGGAGAAGAGCCAAATTCTGATAATGATGACTATGAATCGTATCCTTTCAACTTATAAGAGTTCTGTTCTGTTCAATACTTTTTATGAACTTCTGTCACTATACAAGTTTGATGACTTTATGACTGTTAGTAGCAACGATGAATAGCTATAATATTGGGCATAGTTTCCTTCATAGTGGTTAAAAGCCATCGCCTCTTGCGCCTACGCCCATTTTTTAAGCGAGGCGATGCATTTGCGCTTTGAGTTGAGGAAATCGCGCTTTAATTCTCTAGGTGATGGTTTAGGCGCGGATTTCAGCTAGATTACCAAGTTCCGTATAGTTTCCGGCCAAATTCGTTAAATTACGACTACATTGCATCCAGATTTCTATTTTTATCTAAGGAAAACAACTTTGATACACTAATACATCATGATTTTAAAACTTTTGATACTAACTAGATGAACAAATAGTATTATTTTAATATATTTTTACTTTATTTTCTTGGTATCGCTTTTTTTATCTCAGGCCCTCGCTTTTTTTTGCGCCTCGCGCCTAGCGCCTAGCGCCTTTGATAACTATGGTTTCCGGTTATGACTGTTTTCTTAACAAGATTTTAAAGTGATTCTGATGAGGATGTCATCTTTGGGGGAGCAGAGATCGACTCGGGAGATGATAGCGAGTTTGACTCTGACGATGAGGATGACCTCACTGATAACGAAATGGGTATGTTCCCTTCTTCAAACAAAACAAATGGCGGAGGTATGTCTAATGGTTTTTGCACGGTTGCGCACTTTTATTACATTTTAGTTTCTAAAACAGTGATTTATTTAAATAAAAACTTGGTTTCTATTAGTGAGAATTGAGGAGATTGTTGACGATGAGAAACCGGATGAGAACGCTGTTTCTAAACAAGCAAAGAAGAATAAACAAGCATCCAACAATGCTGATGATAATCAGCGGCAAATTGTTTTAAAAAGTTCTAGCAGTGTTCCGGTATTGGAGAGTGAAGATGAAGATGGTTTTCCAATCTCCTCTGCTGCTAATGCCAAAGACAACATTTCTAAAGGGAAAAAAGCTACTGAAGAGTCAAATAAGAAGGGCGAAAAGGGGAAAGCCAAGAGGAAAAATGAGGTTAATGATTCTGAAAATAAAGCAAAGCGCAAGAAAGATGATTCTGTTGTAGGGCATGATGATCACGCGAGGTATGACTTTCAATATTGGTTTGTGTGTTTATCTTTGTGATTAGCGTATAAATGTTATTTGTTATATCTTGAATAAAGTTCATAATTTAGATGTGCAAGTGGGAGATTCAACAAAATAAACGGTGAATAATGCAACCTATCTTTATACCTACTAGACTATCTTTATTCAAAGATTTATATTATGCCGGTCACGAGTCATAGTCTGGGTTTTAAAAAGCGCGCCTAGGTGCAAGGCGCAGTCTAGGGCGCCTCAGGGCTTTGCGCCTATCCTTTTTCCCAAAGGCGTGCGCCTCAAGTGCTTTTTTGTCAAAATTTCAGTCGTTTTTCACCTGAGGCGCGCGCCTCACGTACACAGGGTATTTTTTATGCATAAAAATGTTGTACTTTGGTGTTTTTGGCTTGTACATATAGGTAAAATCACATAAAAACCTTATTTATAGCTATATTTTGGGTAAATGAAGCCAAAAACTCATGGAATATATAAAAAAAATTGTATAATTAGTGTGCGCTTCGGGTACGAAAATCCCACGCTTTTTGCGCTTCGCGCGATGCGCTTAGACCTCGTCGCTTTTGTGCGCCTAGCGCTTTTTAAAACCATGGTCATAGTTAGCCCATTAAGTACTGATAAGTTTTTTAAAAAAAAAATAGATACAAAAGTGGTTGTGGGTCAGTCCTTGAATGACCCGTATAAACCCAACCTATTTAGATCCCTTACTCAACCCACCTGGCCAATCTTGTCACCTCCAGTGGTAGTTTAGATGTTATTGTTCTCTAAAGATCATTAAAGTTTTGTCTTTAATTACGATTTATCAGCCAGCCAGTAAATGTTGAAGTTCCAACACCGGAATCGGATGTCAAGAAATCCAAGAAGAAGAACAAGAAAGCGAAAGAAACACAAGAAGGTGCTAACGGCAACAACAACGGAGTTCAGACGAAGGAAACCAATCAAAAGCAAACCCCTGAAAAGTAAGTATTTTCTGTATTTTCATCATTCAGTGATCAATGCGTTATAAATAAATACAACGGATAAAAGTAAAACGTGTTGCTTACTTATTTAGGAGTGTTGTTATCTAGCGCTATAAAAAAAGTCCGAACTACATTAATTATTTGTTGATTATATTCGAAAGGGTTGCATCTTTGGTAAACGACAAGAAGAAGAACAAACAGCAGGACAACACGCCTGCTGCAAAAGTAAATGGATCAGCTACCGATGCTAAAGTTAGAACTTTTCCAAGTGGATTAATAATTGAGGAAATTCAAATGGGCAAACCAAATGGAAAGCGAGCAGATCATGGAAAAAAGGCGAGTTGCAATAATCAAATCTTATGTGCAAGTATCATAATATTAACTCATTTGCTTATGAATTGCTGGATTTGGCTTTTATTTTACCTCGAAACAGGTCATGTAATTTTTTTCTAAAAGGGAGCGAAACATTTTTTATAATCATTTTGCTTATAAATAATATTTTCTGAGTGCATTTTTCTTATGTTTTATGATAGAGGATTTAGGTTTTGTAATTAAAATGTTTCTGTAATCATACGTGACACGTTAGTTATCTATAGATTATAAAATGAATAAAAATGCGTTTTGGTTCAACATACTTTTAACTGTACTGAAAATGACCGACTTGAACCGGACTCATTTTGATCGAATATGTGCAAAGTGTGTTTATTTTCTAGTTATATATGTTCTTCTAAACTAACTAACAAGGAAATTATTTATTTATTTATTTATTTCTCAACAGATTAGTATGCGTTACATTGGCAAGCTAAAGAAGAATGGGAAAATATTTGACTCAAATATTGGAAAGGCGCCTTTCAAATTTCGTTTAGGTACCCTTTCGTAATAATCTTGCATTCTTAAATCTTAATGTGATATTTTATGTTCTTAAAATATTAAATGTTTTTCTTCATTTTTCTAGGCGCCGGTCAAGTGATATCAGGATGGGATGTTGGTGTTAAAGGTAGCTGGTCTTTCTTTTTATTTGTTATTTTTTTCTGTATTTTTTGCGATGATCCATATCATCCATGAGTTAGCAGTCTGTTAATTACGCGTGAATGTTGTTTAATGTAGGCATGCGCGTTGGGGAGAAAAGAAGACTAACAATTCCTCCGGCCATGGGGTATTTTTCTTATTCTTATGTTTCCGTGTTCCTGCTGTTTGGGTGTTATTATCTTTATCTAATTATTCTTACTTGAAATCATATTAATCAATATTTTGGGGGGTTAAATAATTAATTTTTTATATGTTGCGTCGGAACTGGACAATATATAAGAATGTTTCTTTTTAATGGTGAGAATTTGTCACACGTAAACATTCGGGACGTTAGGACCCTTGAAATACCCTGCTAACCAAAGAGACAAAGGTTAAAACACCGCCGCTTGTGTTGAGCAGGTGTTCTTCAAGGGTTAAAGGTATAAACTATCGGAACCTTGAGTTGAAACTTAGATCTCTATAACGGTACCAATGTGTCACTCCTTGACGATTTATACAACAATGTTTGTGTTGGTCATCTGTAGTACTATATAAAAAGCTTATCCGTGTTGTTTATATATTCAGGTATGGTAGTAAAGGTGCTGGTTCGGCTATACCACCCAATTCATGGCTGGTTTTTGATGTTGAACTAGTGGATGTCAATTAGCTTCAGCTGCAAGACAAGAATTGCGGTATGTACCTTTTTTGCCGGATGGGTGCCAAATTTCGGAATGCATGCATTGAGACGGTATATGATGAGGTTTAGTTTTCATTCAGTTTTTTGTTCCGTATTCAACATCAAGATCATCAATGGCATGTATTACTTTGGTTACAAAATTCAAATATTAATGTGTGTTGTATACATTTGATAATGCCGATTTTGTCTAGGAAGAAATGAGAAGTACATCCTGTGATCACTGATGTCATTACCTTACCTTTGAATCCATACAGCCCGCAGTGGAAGTCAATAGCCTGTAAGGCTATGTTGTAGAGGGGTTTTAAATGGGTTTTAAGATGGTAAGTGTTGCTACGTAGATCAATGAATCATATTATTTTCACCTTCAAGCTATAAAACTACGGTAACATTCCATTCTTTAGTTGTCTGGTCAAAGCATAGTTGTTAAAAGCGCAAGGCGCACTCAAGGCGTCAAGGGTGAGCCTTGAGCCTCAGTGCAAGGTGCTTAAAAAGCAAGAGCTTTTTTAAGCGAATCACATGGTATAAAAACATTGTTAGGAGTTTTAAACATGTTTTAGGATTCTTTAGGGTAGTTTAGGTTGTTTTAGGTAGTTTTAAACATGTTTCAGACCTGTTTAGACAATTTTTGACCGGAATTTCGTCGGAAGTTGGCCTGAAAACATGTGCCTGAGGGCCAGAAAGTAGGGCTTTTGAAGCGAAGCGAGAAGGCTGCGCTGGGCCTGAAAAGTGAGCCTAGGCGCGCGCCTGAGTGGGCTTTGACAACAGAGGGTCAAAGTATGATTACCGTTTACTAAAATTTCAATCCTATGAGCAGAGATAAGCTTTGAATCAAGAAATATAAAACCATGCCATTTAGAAACCATTTCTATATTCATTTTACTTTCTATCAAAAAATCTTGCTATCTTTCACCTTTATATGAAACATCATAACTCAAAAACCCTAAATATAGGGGTCCTTAGAGGCAGGGGACCAATGCAATTGTTTCATTTTACTTGCACCAAAGCCGGAATTGATTGTGGAGCTTTATTAAGGTTTTATGTGAAATATGGTATTGAGGTGGTTTAACGACTGAGCGGTAGCACAAAATTAGGCGCCCCACACCCTTGCCTCGCGCTCAACGTTCAAAGGGCTGAAGCCCCTATGTTGTGGTGTTGTGAGTCCTAAAGCCTAAGGGCCTGTTTGGTAGCCTCTTAATGAGCATTCAGCTCTGAATGGTTCAGTATTCAGACTGTTTGTTTTATCCAAAAAAAGACTCTGAATGGAATGATTAAGAGCTGAACCATTCAGACTTTGTGCATAGCTAAACCATTCAGACATCTCAATGATTCAGCACTTAGAGCATGTTTGGCCCTCCTTATTTCCACCTCCTTATAACTTTTTACAAAAAGTCATAAGGAGTTTTAAAAAGTTAGTCTCTACTTACTTTTCAAAAACTCCTTTTTCATGTTATAAAATCTCATAAGTAGAAGGCATAAGTCACCTTTCCCAAACACTTTTTTAACTTATCAACTTTTTGGAAAATTAATAAGTTATAAGGAGGTGGGAATAAGGAGAGCCAAATATGCTCTTAATCAACCAAACAGCCCCTAAGTGATGATGTGGACGCACAGGTGCACGAAAACCCCAAAATCAGACCTGAACTTAAGGGAAAAAATCCAAAACGATTTTTTAAGAACCAGATATTTAAGAAATATTTACTCTTAAAATTTGTTTATATTTGCATTTCAGTGACAAATACCGTACCCACAAGTGTACCCGAAATACACGAAACTGGGTTATATTAGTCTCTTATGAATCTTTGTTTTATGATTTTAATATTCTTAAGTTTATAAATACACGTTTTGTGCAACTTTGTGGAGGTGGGCGTGGCACAAGATGTAGGTTAACAGAAGATAATGAATTATTAATGATGAGTACAAATTCAAACCAGTTTTTAAATATATTAATGCATTTTTCAACCAGTTTAAGCTTTGATCTGGGTGTTAAAGAATTTCCATTAAAATCATCACTGGTCTGTTGATATAACAAGTGTCACAAGATGAATTTTACCCTACATACATAGTCCTCATTCGCGTAGGTCACGGGTTAAAGTCTGGCTTACAAGGTAGTAACTTTTACGGTATTTAAAAAATATACCCTAAACGATAGATTCCAACTGATAAGTATCCAAAATAAACGTCCATAAAACGAGTGACAAAAACCAGTATTAGCATAACATACTTAAAAAGGCAATCAAACCAACCATCACAAAATCTCCTAGTTCAAAACAAGCCTTCGTTTCTCACGGCACCTAGTATGGTTCAACGGGTGCACGGAATTTGGACCCTGCATATACTGCAGCTGCCCCCAATTCTTCTTCAATTCTCAGAAGCTGTGCAGTTTTAATAAACAAAATCAAGATCAATAGTTTACAAAACTAGAAATCAGGAACTTCAAATGACATCGTTAATAAAGATGATCAAGATTACCTGGTTGTACTTCGCAAGGCGCTCTGAACGACAAGGAGCTCCCGTCTTGATCTGACCCTGTAGGTTTGTCAAATAATATGTAAGAAAGAAGGATCTGACCCAGGCCTAGTTTATATTTTTAACTGTTCAAAATTCTTACAGTGGCTAATCCAACAGAAAGATCAGCAATGAAGGTATCCTCAGTTTCACCACTGCAATAAATTCAAGGTTCCCATCAGTAGGGTCGTTTAGCGTATAACAATCCTGAGGTAGCAAGATACACGGTTTGTGTAAACTGTCGAAATATTTTTGGGTAGGGTTATGTTGACCTAAATGGCTAAAAACAGTATTTTGTCCAACACAGGTAGAAATGACCACCTCTACTCATCTGTAATTTTCTATAGAGAAAAAAAACGTATATAACCTTCTGTGGCTAGCCATAACACCCCAACCAGCACGTTTCGACATTTTCACAGCTTCTATGCTTTCTGTAACTGAACCAATTTGATTCACCTGAAGTGTGTAGTAAAACATGGAATTAACCACAAAATAATGAAATACTATACCAATGAACTTCCTGATGACTAAAGTACACAAAGAAAATGAATGCATAGATTAAACAAACCTTCAAAAGTAGGGCATTGCAAGTCTTCTCATTGATTGCTTTCTCAACACGCTGAATGAAACATTAGAAAAACTCAGCGCCACATAAAGTGTAAACACTATTAACTCTACTAGTGGTGTTAACTAGCCCAGTCGCATATGATCACTAGGAGATCGACTCGTTAAAATCTCGAAATAATCTTAGCTCAAGTGAGCTCAAGGCCTCAAGCCTAAAAAAGAGCTCATTTTTTAAATTAGCTCGAGCCTATACGAGGCCTAAAATTTGTATAAAATACAATTAACATATTTAAATATATAATTATAGTAATACAAATAAGTTATAACTAAATCAATTGTGCTTCGTTACATTTATATAAAATTATTAAACAAATTTATATAAAATCTATACTATATACAAAACAAGCCAAGCTCGATTTTGAAAAACTAC
Organism: Ambrosia trifida; assembly: GCA_028751855.1. Taxonomy (NCBI): domain Eukaryota; kingdom Viridiplantae; phylum Streptophyta; class Magnoliopsida; order Asterales; family Asteraceae; genus Ambrosia; species Ambrosia trifida. The sequence goes on along the minus strand of CM054126.1, from coordinate 6,592,732 downwards.
TTACAAGCCTTGGGCTTTGGAAAGAGAGCTCAAGCTCGGCTCCTTTACGCTGCCTATTCTATAGGAGTTCAGGGTTTATATAAATATTGATTACCTTGGGGTTTGTCACAAGGAGATCATCGCCAACAATTTGAACCTGCTCACCAATTTCAGCTGTCATCTTTGCATAATGCTCCCAGTCATCTTGATCAAAAGGGTCCTCTATGGATACAATCGGGTAGTCGCTTACAAACGATTTGTAAACATTTTTCAAACTGTCACCTGATATCTTCTGAGACCCATCATTGTTCTGCAACATATAGAATTCTTTATGTTTAGTTTCATCTTCACATTTTTACTAACATATAGAAAGTTGAGTTAGCTTAGTACTTATACCTCTTCCTTGAAATTCAGATCATAGGTCTTATCTTTACTTTCATAGAATTCAGATGCAGCAACATCCATTCCAATAACAACCTGCAACAATTCTATTAATCAGAACCAAATGTTGAAACTATAATGAACATTTATATAGACACATATGGGTCATTTTTGTAAGGGGTCGGATCATAACGTCTTTTGTTCAAAATTTTGTAAAAACTATAAACAAACTAGTTGTGTAAAACATGGTTACAAATATATATGATTTAGAAGGGGTCTCTTTTGTGCCACTTTTGTCCCTATCCGTTTGAGCATAAAATGATAGGCAATCTAATGCATTAAACACACACACACACACACACAAAAAATAGAGTGACCTTTGACCCACATGACCCCTAGGAAATGAAACATAATCGAAATCAACTCATTCATAAGTGAAGCGATCAAATTTCCCACCACTAAAATATACCTTTCCGCTGTATCCAGCTTTTGATATTGCAGTCTTCAAAAGTTCAAGGCCTTCTTTGTTTTCCTGTGTAACAAGTGCCATACAATGATTCAAATAAATAGCGCATATGTTATGTAGTCTATCATCGCTTGAAATAGAAATTCCTTTAGGGAGCTTAAGTAGAGTCACATAAAAAGAGATGTTTTAAATTCTCATCGGCCTAGGTCTTGAAGAAGATTAACGGACCTGGATGTTAGGTGCAAATCCACCTTCATCACCAACATTGGTAGCATCTTGACCATATTTCTTTTTAATTACAGACTGTAAACCAAAAATTATAAATACAAATTATCCAAATTACGACAACTAAGAAAGGTTTACCATGACAAGATTGTAAATACCTTCAAGGTGTGATAAACTTCAACACCCATCTTCATGGCTTCCTTGAAGGAAGAAGCTCCAACAGGGAGAATCATAAACTCTTGCATTGCAAGTTTGTTGCCTGCATGCGACCCACCATTGATAACATTAAATGCTGGTACTGGCAACACCAGTGTCTTGTTTCCAGCTAGGTTTGCAATGTGCTGCAATTGAAGAGGTAACAAAAATATAAATTAGAACAAAGATAAAATAAAAAAGTCCAATTCAATTATGAACTTGTTTGCATACATACCTTATATAGAGGAATTTTCTTAACAGATGCTCCAGCTTTACACACAGCAAGTGACACTGCCAGTATGGCATTGGCACCAAGCTGACCAACAGAAAAATAAGCATGAGTACATGACATATTCATAAGGGAATGTTATGATCCTATATATGTGACTAATAACAGAGAGTGGCATATAGGATCATATCATTTAAAACTCAATTACAAACCATATACAACCCTAATGGGTTGTGTTTGGGTTCAACTTTAATAACTAGATGCCTGTATATGGAATAGTTTTAAAAAAAATATATATATATATATACCTTCTGTTTGCACCAGCCCCATTCATTTACAGTTCCATCAAGCTCTTGAACCATGAAGTTGTCAATTTTGGTCTGTTCTGTAGGATTCTGTAAGCAAATAAGATAATATAATCAATGCCAAAGTTAAAATTGAGCTCGTATTTTAAATTATGAAATGAAAAAAGATGACAAAAAGAGTGCAGATGACATACCTTGCCAATCAAGGCAGGACCAATAATTGAGTTAACATTGTCCACAGCCTTCACATTCAGTTAAAAGTTATTAGTTTATTTGCTACCACTTATGAGATTAAAAAAACTCAAGAAACTAACTACATAATATCACATATGCTAAAACATAAGCAACACATGGAAAATCAATATTAACACACACCTTCAAGACACCTTTACCGAGATAATCCGAACCTCCATCTCGCAACTCCAACGCTTCATATATACCTATAAACAATTTTTTTCAAAACAATTTTTAAAACTTTCTTGTAAGCCAACAACACTTTTATAAAAACAAAACACCAAACCTGTAGAAGCACCACTAGGTACGGCGGCTCTAGCCAAAGTTCCATCAGACAGAGTAACATCAACCTGATTTCAATCAATCAAATGATCAATCATCAACATCATAACACATTCTGATTCACTCATTTACACTGCGTAAAATCACCATAACACACTTTGAAACAGAAACATCTAAACAATCATAATCTAATACAATACTTCAAGCGAACCTAAAGCCAATCAATCAACCGATCATCAACAGCAACATAATAACACGTTACTCGTAAAATCAGCATAACATAAAACAAAAACATCTAAACAATCATCAACATAAACATCATAACACGTTCCAATTTACTCATTCAAAATCCGTAAAATCATCATAACACACTTTAATCCAAAAACATCTAAACAATGAATCTATCATCAACATAAACATCATAACACGTTCCGATTTCAATCAATCAAATGATCAATCATCAACATCATAACACATCTTTATTCGCTCATTTACAATGCGTAAAATCATCATCAAACACTTTGAAACAAAAACATCTAAACAATCATAATCTAATACAATCCTTCAAGAGATCCTAAAGCCAATCAATCAACCGATCATCAACAGCAACATAATAACACGTTACTCGTAAAATCAGCATAACATACTTTTACTTTATTTATAACAAAAACATCTAAACAATCATCAACATAAACATCATAACACGTTCCGGTTTACTCATTCACAATCTGTAAAATCATCAAAGCACACTTCAATCCAAAAACATCTAAACAATGAATCTATCATCAACATAAACATCACAACACGTTCCGATTTCAATCAATCAAATGATCAATCATCAACATCATAACACATCTTTATTCGCTCATTTACAATGCGTAAAATCATCATCAAACACTTTGAAACAAAAACATCTAAACAATCATAATCTAATACAATACTTCAAGCGAACCTAAAGCCAATCAATCAACCGATCATCAACAGCAACATAATAACACGTTACTCGTAAAATCAGCATAACATAAAACAAAAACATCTAAACAATCATCAACATAAACATCATAACACGTTCCAATTTACTCATTCAAAATCCGTAAAATCATCATAACACACTTTAATCCAAAAACATCTAAACAATGAATCTATCATCAACATAAACATCATAACACGTTCCGATTTCAATCAATCAAATGATCAATCATCAACATCATAACACATCTTTATTCGCTCATTTACAATGCGTAAAATCATCATCAAACACTTTGAAACAAAAACATCTAAACAATCATAATCTAATACAATCCTTCAAGCGAACCTAAAGCCAATCAATCAACCGATCATCAACAGCAACATAATAACACGTTACTCGTAAAATCAGCAAAACATACTTTATTTATAACAAAAACATCTAAACAATCATCAGCATAAACATCATTACACGTTCCGATTTACTCATTCACAATCTGTAAAATCATCATAGCACACTTTAATCCAAAAACATCTAAACAATGAATCTATCATCAACATAAACATCATAACACGTTCCGATTTACTCATTTACACTGCGTAAAACAAAAACATCGAAATGAAAGTAGCAAATACAACAATATTTCAAAGGAACATACGTAAAATGATCATAACATACTTTATAACAAATGCTTGTAAACAATAATAAGCTAATACCATAATACTACAATCTACATTCACATCGTTGAAACGAAAACAACAAATAGAATAATAATAATAATAATAATAATAATAATAATAATAATAATAATAATATTTGGAAGGAATAGAAGTGAAAGCTTACTTCGACCGTTGGATTACCACGACTATCGAAGATCTGACGAGCTTTAACGGCTTTGATCGTCGCCATTTAGGTACAGATTGTTCTAGAAGCTTTACGGTTACTTTTTTAAAAGAGAAGAGACACTGAGAAATGCAATGAAAAGATGACTTGGAAGTTAAGGAGTATATGTAAGGGGGCTTGGTTTGATCTGGACCGTTGGTAATCCACGGTGGAGATTTAGTGACTTGGACAAGAGTCCTAGTCAAACGATGTCGTTTATGGTTTCGGTGGGCCAGCTTCAGATGGTTTTCGAATGGTTTCCCCAGAATATTCTTTGGTGTTATATATTCTTTGGTGTTTTATGGTAACAATGTTTATTAAAAAAAAAAAATTATTATTATTATTATTATTATTATTATTATTACTAGTTTTTATCCCGGGAGCGTCCCGGGTTGAAATATCTAATATGACATAATAAAATATATTATTATTATTATTATTATTATTATTATTATTATTATTATTATTATTTTAAACAAATCTCTGCCATAAGTTATCATATTCAAATATTAAAAAAAAAAAAACGAATCTCTGCGTCGGGGTATAAATCTAGTGCCATTACAAATGAATTCGGAAGTTTGTAATCGATCATTCTAAAAAGAACTAACATGAAATAAGAAAAAAAAGTTAATTATTGAAATATCGAACGCATTAGTCTAAGGGTTATGTGATGCGTTAAAAAATTCATGGGTATATGATCGGGTATATAGTTCGGGTATTTGGGTATGTTGTTTCAGGTAATCGGGTCGGGTATCACCTAATCCCATACCCGACCCAAACCCACAATTTTTTTAAACTAATCCAAAACCCGACACAATACCTGTCGGGTTACAAAAAATAGTCATTTTTTTCTCCGTTTTTTATATAGAACTATGGTACTCGTTGGAAAGATAATAAAACGCTCGTTAATTTGGTGTAATTTTTTTCTTTAAAAAATCTCGTATATAAAAAATATTAACGTTTAAAAGTTATGGAAGAAAACATGAGAGAAAAAATAGTAAAATTTTAATATTTAGATTTAATAGATTAGGTATTTAATAGATTAGGTTAAAGATTATAATAGATTAGGTTAAATCATATTTATTCCTTTTTTAATTGGTTTACACTTGCCACATCACATCCTATGTGGCATCTCTCAAAGGAGAGATTGCTTAAAAGTATGACATGTAGGATTAATCCCTTTGCAATATATATATATACTAGTTTATACCCCGGGAGCGTCCCGGGTTGAGAAATCTAAGTAAAGTGAATAAAATTATAAGTATCTAAACTATAAAAATGGCATCTGCCAATATATGATTAATGAATATTATTATTATTATTATTATTATTATTATTATTATTATTATTATTTTAAACAATATCTGTCACAAGTTATCATATTCTAATATAAAAAAAGGGTAATTGGGTCGGGTATCACCTAATCCCAGGCCCGACCCAAACCCACAATTTTTTTAAACTAATTCCAAACCTGACACAATACCTGTCGGGTTACAAAAATAGTCGTTTTTTTTCTCCGTTTTTTATATAGCACTATGGTACTCGTTGGAAAGATAATAAAACGCTCGTTAATTTGGTGTAATTTTTTTTCTTTAAAAAATCCCGTATATAAAAGATATTAACATTTAAAAGTTATGAGAGGAAACATGAGAGAGAAAATAATAAAGTTTTAATATTTACATTTATGAGATTAGTTATTTAATAGATTATGTTAAATCATATTTAAACCATATTTATTCCTTTTTTTTAATTGGTCTAGAGTTGTCACATCACATCCTATGTGGCATCTCTCAAAAGAGAGATTGCATAATACTATGACATGTCATTAAAAATGCTTTGGTTTATTATATATATAGATATAGATATAGATATAGATTATTATTATTATTATATTTATGCTACATTATGAAGAAAAAATTTAGTACAGAGTTTCATTTATATAGAAAATGCAAAAAGGATTTTAAATGACCATAATTTTTTCATACTATATTATTTTTTTAATAAAAAATACACTATAAAAACAAGTATTTTATCATCTTTAATTTGCATATTCTATTGCTATGGTTTCAATAAAAAACGTGCTTTATTATCAGGTATAACGTGCATCATTATGATATTTAACATGCATGATTATGGCGATAAACAAAAATACTCTTTTAGCTAGTGTCACGTGTCATGCTGTAAATCCTTTCTATCCTTTGTATGTTAAGGATTCTTTGTACATTATTATTTCTCTACATTCTATGTATCTAAATACTGAACCCAATTTTCAGAATGGTCTAAATTTTACTTGTCTCACAGTTTCGTCAAGATCTTAGGCATGGGCCTATAGATTTTCATTTCATACGTTGCGTGAAAAAGGGGCTACGGCCACACATAAAACTGTGATCGTATCCCTTTCGCCACTTAAATTTTTTTTTCAGTTCAAAATCTTAGGCATGGGCCTATATATTTTCATTTCATATATAAAACTAATTTAGGCACGGCAATTATTTTGCTTACACTAACTTGTTGATAAATTTAAATGTTAAATGCGGTATAAATTAGTTTATATGAAATGAAAATATATTATATTAAATTGACAAAATGCAATATCCATACGAAATAAATAAATACACATGCACGTATATATAATTTTTAACAAGAGAAAATTATTTATTAGATTTAATCAAATAAAATTAATATTTTTTTAATATATAAAAAGTACTCTTTTCTTTGAAAATTCTGTTTTGCCTTGTATGGTGGGCTAAAAAGTAGCCAATTGTTTTCAGCTTGAAATCGCAATTCACGTTGATTTTTCTACCTGACTAATGGTTTTCTAACAGTGGCCCACCGGTAAATGTTACAGTTTTATGGAATTTTATTATATCCTTAGGTTGTACGGAGTTTTTCGGCCAGTGGCGAAGCTTGACCCAAAGGTTTGGGGGGTCGGAAGTCGCCGGAGGGTCAGAAGCCACTAGTTTCAGGGGGTCGAAACCCTATATTTCCAAAATTTTCTATACAAATACTATATAATCGGAACTTCTGCGCGAAAATTCGGGGGGGGGGGGGGGGAGCCGCCCCAACAAAGCTGCACCACTGCTTTCGACACGAGTGCCAATCGGTGACATAAGGCATTAAGCCTTGAATATAAGGCATATAACACTTAGTAATTGGGATAAGCCCAATTGATGCATGTACCTACGTGTCTTTTAGCTATCAACGCCACCACATGATGCATGATTAACTGTCCACTATTTTTAACGTTACTTTCACAAAATTAGTAAAATAACGTTAAAATTAGTGCAATTTACGTTCCCCCTCCCAAATGACCCACCCATATGTACATTATATGAAATCGCACGAGCGTATTTTTGATATGCGCATTTTTCGATTGAGCATTGAGCGTCTAGCAATTTGGACAATCCTATAATAGGAATCGGCCTTTGAATCAACGAATTACAATATGTGAATCAATAATTGCTTGTGAATCGAGATGCATACCTCCAAATCTCCGAATTGTGAATTCTTGATGCGAAGAACAAGGCTAGACTATGAAAAATCTTGATTGATGGGCGATGATGAGAGCAACTGCTAAGGGTCAAGAGACATCAGAACGCAAAAGCTTGTTTTCGAATTTGAACTCGTTGAGACTAAACTCAAACTTATGAATTTCGTGATAGGTTTTTTGTTTCTTTGAAACCAACACTTCTACTTGGATACATACGTTATTAGTTGACTTTTATTCAAATTCTCAAAGCTTTGTGTGTTGATCGCAACTCATCTTTTCAGCATTTGATGCCCCGTCCTTCAATACACGCATGAGAAGATCGCATGCCTGCCTAGAAGACGGTCTATCTGCAGGAGCGGTTTTTGTGCATTAAACCCGTGTCTAGAAGCTCCTCACGTTCGGGTCCTTGCACTTCAATACGCGACTTGACCCATCTCACCATGTCCACATCTTCACCAAAAGTTCCTGCTGTCAGCATCCTCCCCGTCACCAGGTCCAACAACACGTTCCCCATACTGTATATTATGCAGGGCCGGCCCTTAAGGGGTGCGGGAAGGACTTTCAGCCCGGGCCCAATTTCTCGAGGACACATTAACCCTCCGGCAATTCAAGTTTTCTTAACAGTGATGTCCTTAATTCGATGGATTTTTGTATGTTTGAGCCCCAAAATTGTTAATCAAGTATTAAGCAAAGTGAAGGGTAATTTATATAAAATAGAAAGTAAAGAAATGTTGAGAGAGGTTAAGAATTAAAGAAGAAAATGAAATGGTTTGAGAAAAAAAATTATAAGTTTATTAACGAGTGTAGGACTAGAGAGGATGAAGAATATGAAATGAAGAAGGGCTCGCACTTAGTTGTTTTTGCTTTTTACTAGTTCGTTTTGACTTCCTTTTTAACTTCTATTTTTTTATGAAATAATTTTTTTTTTAATTGTCAAACTTTCACCCATTTATATTTTCACCATTTGTGGGATTCGAACTCCAACCTCCTCCAAGAGGGTTTGTTCCATCTACCATTAAACTACAACCTAAGTAAGAAATAAATTTTGATCCATCAATTTAATGTTACTTTAATTGTAGCTTAAAAAAATAGTTGACATTATTTATTTCATTAAGGCCTAAAGCTAAGGCTAAGGGGCACATTTTTTTCAACTCAGCCCTGGCACCTGAATTTCCAGGCCCTGATATTATGATGGAACTTTATTTGTTAATCTATAACATTATTAAATTAGTTGCTAGTCATGGTTCTTGGTCATGGCTTTTGCAAGTCCGAAGTCTCCTAAATGCACGTTCATGTTTATGTCAAGGAGAACATTAGCCGACTCGATATCCCGGTGATAGATGTTAGGCACACTATCATTATGAAGGCTCTCCACACGCTGAGCTAACCCAATCGCGATGTTCAATCTTGTATCCCAGTCTACGGTCTCACTCATACACACTCCCATTCTCCATGTACTCATAGATTAACATGTTCGATCAAGCAGAGCTGTACCGGAATGTTGGGTCATGTCGTTACTGCTTAAGGCTGGCTTCACAAAACTGCAAAAACACAAAAACACCAGAATTATAGCCCTCAATTTTAACATGACTTATTTGATAAATAAAAGCTTTTAACTAAAAATTGTAGGACTTTACCCAATAAAGGGAGCCCTTCCAGAAATTCTCGATGGCTAAGGGAGACCCAAAGCCAAGGAGGGGGTTTGGAAATAGTTTTCAACCAGCAATTGACGCGCCTCGGTTATTACCTCATTAGCTGCGTCATTGCCCCAAGCACAAAGATGCTTTATTCATACACCCTACCACTCCTTTTATACACCCAGGTTTCACTTCCTTACATATGCTCCATCGATGTGGGATCAATCACAAACCACAAACTTCTACCAATCTTCTTTTATAAATCCTTTAAATTTAAACAATTTTATTACAATGTAACAACCTGTGATTTGAACATAATAATAGAAATCTTTGAATGCCACAAGAATAATATATGTAAGCTTGGTTTTTCAAAAACGAGTCTCGCTTGAGGTCTGATGGGACTAGAAAACGCATTGATGTTGCGTTTTATGTACATGTGAGTCAAAATTAGTAATACAGGGTAGGGTTGATGTGATGAGAGAGACGCAACGCAACACTTGGTTGTTCATAATATCAATGCCTTGCGTATGTATAGCTCTCACCTCATGTCCGGGACCTAAACGCCGTGTATCACCTCACTTTCTTAAAACCAAGGTCAACATAAGGTATGGTTTTATACAACAGAATTAAACAACTCAAATAACACATTTTACTATTTTTTAGCATATATCAATCAAGGAATTGTATTTCAAACTACTATTAAACTAATAAAATAAATCCATACGCGCCAAATCCATAAGTTTTGCACAATCTACACACCCCCACCACATAAACTTAAACTTAAACTGAGCCAGTGGTGGTAGTACTGTCGCCCTTGACGAAACCAGAAGGTTCTTGCTGAGTCGACTCGGTCTTACCTGACTGTTCTCCCTCTGCTACTTTCTCCATAGTCTTCTGTCCCACTTCACCCGCAGCTTTCGTGACCCTGTTGAAAGCACCCGCAACCCAGGCAGTCCCAGTCAGCACATACCGATTCTTCATAATGGCGGACCCTGCTTCGCTTACTGTCTGCTCGGCTGTTGCGAACGCTGTTTTGGTCTTTTCAGACACTTGAAATTTTTGATCCAAATCTTTCACTTTTTCATTCACAATTGATGTCCCTATGCTGAGTTTTTCAGTAAGACCGATTTTTTGGTCAATTGTGGCGGCTTTTGCAGCGGCGGTTGAAGAAATTTGGAGCCTTTCATCAAAAGCTTTGGCTTTACCAACTGCATCTTTTCCTAAAATGAAACCTTTCGCCAACATGCTGCTTACAACATCTTCTGCCTTTTGTACCGTTGATTCAACAACGCCCCCACTTTGCTGATTTGTTGCCTATATTATGTGTTGCCAATATTATGTCAGATAATGAACCTTAAATTCATTCCTATAGATTTATAAATAGGCCTGAGACCATCCCATAAAATTTCGGTTCCTTGATGCCCATTTGAGCTTAAAATTTGTGTATTTGTTTGTTAACTATTTTTTTTTAAATAGAAAAGCCAATTTAGGCCCTATGTAAACGTAATTTATTTCATGTAATATATAGATGTGATTTCTTGATTCTTGTATCACATCTTATTTTCTTAGTTGAATTGTTTTTTATATATAATGCAAATAGGGCTGTTCAAAACGCTCGGCGCTTGCCGATCGCTCGTTCGGAAATTGTTCGGAAATTGCTCGCTCGAGTTTCTGCTCGGTTGTAAACGAGCCAATCGGCTCGGTTCGGTTTGTAAATGAGCCAAGCACGAGCAAAGGTCCGCTCGGCTCGGCTCGTGAACAGCCCTAAATGCAAATGTGAATTTGTATATTTTTATTCTTTATAAAACTAATTTGAAGATGTCTTTTACACAAAAAAAAAAAAAAAAAAAAAAAAAAAAAAAAAAAAAAAAAACATTTGACATAAGACCAGCCCAGTTAGGACCCGTTGTGCCCAAAGCAATCCTCTTCGAGCAAAGGACGGGGACTTAGCAAATTTTGTATAACTGGGCTGAGGCTTTAGACTCGCCCCTAACAAAAAATGACAGCTTTTTAAGTAAAAAATGTAAAATCATACACTGGGTTGTTGCGCTGAAGGTGGAGCGTAATCAGGTGCAAGAGTGATGGTAACAGACTGGTCAACTATAGTTGCTCCCTGAAATTATCAAACAGAAACTTGTTAGATTATGAGGGCGTTTGGATAGGTGTTTTGCAGGTGATGATGTGGTTTTGAATAACTAAAATAAGATAATTAGTGTAACACGTTGAGTTGTAGAAAACAGCATTTGGATGTGCTTCTAGTGTTTGAAGTTGTAATGATCAGATAAGCCGGCCCGGATCCGATAGAACACGTAGTTCGGCCAGCCTTGCCGGGGTGACGATTTCGATCGGCATCGTGACAATGGGTCACTCATAATATTCATATCCAAAATTAATTATCTAGCCCCAAAATAATCCAATGATCAGAAGCAGACTATGCTTATCCGAAAGATAAAGAGTGATTATTAATCAGTTCCAAAACACAAATCCAAACATCCGCATGTGCAGAAGGTAGAAGGCTAGACTGTTCAAAACCGTAAACTTTATGTGCATGATAATAAGAAGTTTATATACCGAGAGTAGAACTGCAGTCTCTGCACCTTGAGGATCCTTAAAAGTGACAAACGCAATTTGAGCCCGCTCATTCTCACTGAAAACGTAGCAACCATTTGATCAAACATATGCGGGCAACCTCGAAATGACCACGTAATCCATAGTGATAAGGGGACTAACCTTTTTATATCAACATGTTCAATTTCACCCGAAAAAGAAAAGAACTCCTTGATGTCTTGCTCAGAAGCACCTAAGGAAACATTGCTAACCTTCACAGTTCTTACCTGTCACGATAAAATTAAAATTTAGAAATATTAGAGCAAGATCGATAAAAGAACTGGCTTTAATTGCTAGCTATAGCGAAAATTTATAAAAAAGATATAGCATTGCTTAGCATGCTTGATCCAAATAATGACTATCTAATACCATACCATAAATCAAACCTTACCAAATACTAAATAATACCAGCTTAAAAAAAAAAAAAAAAAAAAAAAAAAACACTTATGTAAATATACCCAACTAAAAAAGACTCTAATACCCCTGAACTATTTCCTCATGTGAACAATACGATTAAGTCCAACAATAAGAGTTGAATCAAATATAAATAGCTAAGGTGCTAAAGCAATAAACATTGGAGAGCGATAAAAACCAAGTTACAACTGTCTTGATGATTGATACATTGCAATATGGAATCACTATGCGTACCAGTTTGATAAAAAGGGTTGAACGAGTATAGGTTTCTAAATCCTATTCTTTATACGTAAATGTAATATTCATGATCAGTTGTTTATGTACTATGACGAGAACACTTTGTTTGATTAAATACAAGGTGGAGAAAGTGACGGTCAGTTCGTTCATGACATAGAATGGGGTTCACAAGGCATCGAGTATATGACTACTTTGCGTGACGAGATAGCGAATCAGTTGTACTCTATGTATTATTTTCTATCTGGATTCGGGTTTGTTTATTAGGATTTTGAATATTTATGTGTCACTACTCATTTCAATTTCTATGATGCTATATAATTTTCTTTCATTATTCAGTACAATCATTCAGGACTCTCATCAAACTGATACATTCATTCTGCAAAAAAAAATGTATTGAGGGTAAAAAGGTCATTCTGCACAGTCATTCAGAGGTCCAACCAAACAGCGCTTATTGGTTCAGCACTTACTAGTTCAGAGCCTCTTAACCATTCAGACCCTCTTAATGATTCAGCACTTAATCAGACAGATCCTACCAAACAGCCCCTTAGTCATTTCAAGCATAGACACAAAGTGAAACTAACCACATGCGCATATACGTTCGTTTATTTGTCCGTACAACCAATTACCGAAAAACTAATGAACCCCATCAGAAACAGCAAAGCAGCAGTAACAGCACATCAAAAACTAATGAACCCCATCTTTTTCTTTTAGTTTCTTATATGCACCACTTTGTCATTTGTATGTTGATACATTAAATAAAAAAACGGTCAGTGGGTGCAGCCTGTTTATCTCCTAGGAAACGAGGAAAGGTTTGCCCTCGTCTCAACCTCCCCAGGGCCAAGACCCTGCCATGAGTGGGAGGGATCTTATCGGATACCGGAAAACTTAGCGGACCCCATCAAAAACTGCAAAGCAGCAGTAGCACTTCAAAGGGGTTAAAGTTAAACTATTCAAGGTTAAAATTTAGCATGATAAATCTTGATCTCAAGATTATTTTACAAAAATAATAATTATAATAATAATAATAATAATAATAATAATAATAATAAACATAATCTTTCTTTAATCAATAATACTAGTGTAAACCAACATGTTATCCATTCAACAACAACCAAACCAACTTAATTAGATTACACAAAACAGATAATAAGATAACAACTAATAATGACTGAAACAAATATATATGCATATATAAAGGCAGTTGATAGAATATTGATTAAAAACAATGAATTAATAAGAAAAAAAGAGATGGGTTTGTAAGGAAAAAGATGAATGATTTGAAAATCACTAACCGACATGGAACCGGTGACGGAAATGATGATGATGATGATGATGATGTTTGGTTAATTTGGGGGAGAGAGAGAGGGGTTGCCAGAAAGGGGTGAACGGTTCAAGTCGCTATATCGGTTTTATGATAGTGACAAATGCGCACAGGAGCGTTCGATCTTGAGTCGCGTTTTGGTTTTCACTCGGATGCAAGGTTTTCAGAACCGGACCGGACGTCGAACCGGACCCTCGGGCGGTTCACCGGTCCGACCGGTCTGACGAACCGGGCCAAAAAATGCTTCGAAACCCAAAATATCAAAAAAATAATAAAAAAAACCGGTCCGACCACCGGTTTTCCGGTCCGACCGGCCGGTTTTCCGGTCTGACCGGCCGGTTTTCCAGTCCGAAGCCGGTTCGCTGCAGAAACAGTCCAACCACCCGAACCGGACCGGTCCAGGTCCCGGAGCCCGGTCCGGTTTTCAAAACACTGCTCGGATGTTACTTCAATGGGGAAATTCATGTGGATGCAGTACGGTTTTCGGAGGAACGCCGTAATCAAGTTTGATATACCAGTGCAGACCCGGTTAAGACAATATAGTCTGGGGTAGACCTTGGCTAGGGATGCCGATTAGGCAGTGTGACATTGGTTCAATCATATGAAAGTCACTGTTCAAAAAAATATCAATTTAATGAGTCGGGTAGATCCGACCCGGTCTCGTCATTGATTTAATGGGTCAGGCAGATCTGGTGCTGGTTATTTTGTTATTGGGATGGGTTAAATAACATTTGAGGTAAAATTTGTGATATTAGACCTTGGCTAGGGTGTAAGCGGTTGTGAGTGAAGGAGAGATAAAATATTTGGTAGAAGTAATGTTCAACTCTATATTTGGGGGGACACTGTTCACCCTATTTATATTTTAATATTTTTATAAGTAGTTGTGAGTGAGGAGGGGAAGATATAATGATAAAAGTATGAAAAAAAATATTATTTATTTAAGAAGGTGAGAGAAAATTTGAGGGTGAAGTAATGATTTTTAGTATAATTTAATGAAGGGGATTTTGTGGACCAAATGTGAATGCTCTTAGATTCTACTATATGACAAAACTTAAATAACTGTTCTTTATTATTCGGTTTGGAACTGAAGTCCCGAAATTTGTATTGTTACATTATGAGTGCATACGATTTCGGAATGATGAGTGCTTAGCTTTCCCTCCACTAAGGTGCTGTTTGTTTTTTTGCTCAGAAGCACTTCTGACCTCTTTTGTCTGCGTCAAGCAAACGCGTGCAGACGTTTGGGGTCTGCAGATTGTTTGTTTTTTTGGAAGACCTTTCACTCAAAAAGGTCTTCCTGGCCTCTTCTTGGTGCAGACTTGTTCCAAAGTCTTCTAAGGTCTTCAAAGGTCTTCTCCACTTCTCTTCTCCTCACCCACCACCACCACCAAACCACGATCCACCACCACCACCGTCCACCACCACCACCACGGTCCACCACCACCGTCCACCACCACCGTCTACCACCACCACCACAGTCCACCACCACCACCACCACCAACCACGGTCCACCACCACCACCGTCCACCACCACCAACCACGGTCCACCACCACCACCGTCCACTACCACCACGGTCCACCACCACCACCACCATCCACCACCGTCCACCACCATCGTCCACCACCACCGTCCACTACCGTCTACCACCAGACTGCTGTAAAAAATCAGTTTATTTAAATTTCAGTTTATTTCAGCAGCTTGCAGACATTAACAAACAAACAGTCTTCTTCTTGCAGACTGCAGACCTTTGGTCCACCTCTTCTCCTGCATATGTGGTCTGCAGACTGCAGACCTTTTCATGCAGAAAAAACAAATAGCACCTAAGACATCACATGATTGGAACCGCTCAACAATAAGTAACCATTTCTTTCAAAGTTGCATATTGGCTCCAATTAGGAGCCCTAAGTGAAGGGAAGGAAAGGAAAGGCGAAAGCTTCGTAATTGATAAGTTTAGTCATATTTTTTGTTTTAAATCCATCAACCCGACCCCGTGCAATTTACTTCTTAGAAAATTGACTCTAAGACCAAACAAACAAACAAAAAATAGAATAGTACTTGAATTAGGGAACCCAAATGTTACTTCATTGATTCACTGGGTTTATTACACATAACTGAAATAGAAGTACAAATAAAAGATAAAATAAGATAGGAATCAGATTACAGAAAATGGATGGGAACTATATTAGCGTTTGAGATGGGAAAAGAATCGATTTGATAGCAATCTTCATGCCTCTTTCCCTCTCCTCTTTTGTTTATATTTTGGTAGGGATGACAATGAGTGAGGTATGGATAATCTCAGTGATCGGATGTTGTGGCCTGGTTCAATATAATGGCAATATGGGTGTCGAATCCACAAAAAGTATGTTGTTTGTGTTAAAAACTAAGTTTTAGAAAAACGTGCTTATGAAGCTTGCTTTCTGGTTTCTTTTGTTTGTTTGAAAATGGATGTTGGACTGTCCAATAGTTTAATAGGCACTAGAGTATAAATAATCATTTATTTCATTACATATAATTTAAACTAAATAAATCCAATTGTCACAAACTGAGATTTTACATGCAATGATAAGAAACAACTTCAAATAATCTCCTCTTGAGATAGCAATAGACTTCAAGCACCATTATTCCCTGAAACTGTTATGTTTGGAAAAGATTGGGGGGGGGGGTCAACTAAAAGTTGATGAGAATACATAGACCTAGTCTAGCAATAAGTTTGTAAGTTTCAAAAGTTTAGCAATTCATATGTCTATTGTATATCAAATTCTACATGTGGAAACAAAAACACAAATGATAGTATGCACATAATCAATCATCCGACAAAGTTTAGGTCCATCCCACATCCACGGTTCTCCTTATAAAGTTTAGGTCCATCCCGCATTCACGGTTCTCTTTATAAAGTTTAGGTCCATCTCGCATTCACGGTTCTCCTTATAAAGTTTGGAACGATAACAATCACCCGCGCTCCCCATAGAAATGGTCAACGAATCTAGGTGGGGTTGTCAATCCAATAGATCTATCATTGTATATTGTCGACTTGGCCAAAGCTAATGATTATGTAAGTTTAAGTTTAAGTCTAACAAGTTTTTGTCTATGATATGTGGCATCAAAGATTTACAACTAGACATCATAAAAACGAGCATTTTATTCTCTTTAATTTAAGTATAGTATTGCTATTATTTTTTAGTTTATAAAATTGATGTGTTTCGTGAATAACGTCTATGGATGAGCAATAATTGAAAACAGACGAAATAAAAAAAAAAAAAAAAGATGAAACCACACAAAATCAATTGAAAACTAATTAAATTAACCAAATTAACTTAAAATCAGTTTTTTTTTGTACCTTTAGTTAACTGAATTTACCCAAACTGAAACTCAACAATTCATATATTCTTAGCTTTTATACCCCAATTTCGTGTATTTATACCTACATTTTATGTACTTCTATGCAAATATTTTAGCCGAAGTTTGGTTTTGCTCATTAACAATTTTTTTAACTAAACTGAACTAAAAACAGACAATCTTACAAAATAAACTGAACTAATTAACCGATTGGCTAATAAGATGGATAAACGGATGATTTTGGTTTCGGTTGAGACTAATAACAAAATTGAACCAAGCTACACACACCTTTAAAAATGTATGTGTTCCCCGTCACATCGCGCAGACACATTGCTAGTGTCACAAAATAAATAAAATTATAACTATATTATCTAAAAGTACTATATATATATATATATATAGGTTTAGGTTTGAGTACAAATGTCATATTTCATGAGAAGTGTTAATATAATTAAAAAAAATGTTATGTAAGCATCATGTTTGGATTTAGGAATGATGTATTGGGTTGTTTTGGCTAGAAAAATACCAAATACAACAATTTACAACACAATGCAATGTATTATAGCAATGATATTTAAAACATAGCTAAAACACATTGCTTAATACGTAAAACACACTACTTAACGTTCTTGGCATATCGTTTTAAGTTTTAAGCCTAAAATACATTGCTTTAGGTTTTTAATTGTTATATTTGGTGTTTTTTTGGTAAAACAATCCAAAACATCATGACTAAGTCCAAAAAATGATGTCTACGTATCAACTCTTAATTATTCTTACACTTCTCACGAAATATGACATTTGTACAAGAACCTCACCCTATGCGCGTACACACACACACACACACACACACACACACATATATATATATATATATAGGCTAAGTATTCTGTGGAAACCTTCTTGAGTTGTGGAAACCCGTGGAAACCCTATGTAACAACATTGTTTTTTTTTTCTATTTTTTTATAATAGCTTGTATACTTAATTTTATGAGTTTCGGCAAAAAAAAATCAAAAAAGCGCCGAATAGATTTTTTTTTTTAAAATTACGTAACAAACATGTTACATATGTAACAATGCTGACGTATGATAAAACCGAGTTTGTGTAACATATGTGTAACAAAATAATCTACCCGGCGCTTTTTTGTTGGCTGAAACTAATAAAATTGAATATAAAAGCTATTCTGAAAAAATCAAGAAAAAATAATGTTTTTACATAGGGTTTCCACGGGTTTCCATGACTTAAAATTGGCACTAAGTTAACATGTTAACATGACTTAAAAGAGAGAAAGTTAAGGGAATGAGGTAGAGTTAAGGGTCGTTAAACCATTTCCTTGAAGCGAGCTAGAGACAAAATGAAGGATGTGACATCTAGGTGGAGTTAAAGATGGTTAGAGTATACCCCATAACCTTTCAACTTTTACGTTTAACCCCAACTTTTTTTTCACTTTTAACTTTATGCCATATACTTTTTTATCTTTAACACATTTTTAGTTTTATGTTTCGGCCTAATTTTTTCGAGTTAACATAATATAACGTGCGTATATGGTTCAGCGTTTTTACCTCTACATTTCGTTTGCTTTTTTTTTTCCGTCAACTTATTTCTATTGTTTCACGAGTTTTTCCGATGTTAATGATCACTATTAACAGTATAACATTTATGTTACTTGACACGGTTTTACTATTCCGAAACCGATTCTCTTGGCACTCAAGAAGCATGTGAAAAGAGAGATGGGTAATAATAGAGTAAACTGCCATTTTCGTCCTTGAGGTTTGGCACTTTTTGCCAGTTTCATCCAAAAGATTTTTTTTTCTCAAATGGCTCCACTAGTTTTCAAATTTTTGCTCGTTTCATCCAAATCGTAAACGACGTTAGTTCAACTCAGTTAAATAAGGGCAGTTTTGTCATTTTATCATTTAACTTAAGGGCATTTATGTCAATTCATTAGTTTTATCAACTCTATCTATATAAAACCTAAATCAGATCAAAACCCCCAAATCCTCATCTTCTTCAAAATCGTCTTCTAAAAACCCTAATAAATCAAAACCCAAAATTGAACCATGGTGTTGTGTTCTTGTGGATCGGAAACTATAATAAGAACATCGTGGACAGCTGAAAACCCTGGACGACGCTTTTACTGTTGTAATCGACAAGGAAGGGGCTGTGGGTTTGTTAGCTGGGTCGAGGGTGGACATTGTGAAAACACAGCTGTAATTGTTGAAAGGCTCGTCAACAGGCACAATCAGGAGATGAAAACAGTGACTGATCAAAACAGAAGATTGAAGCTTTGTTTGTGTCTCAGTTGGGTTTTTTTTTTACTGTACTATGTTGTTGTTAGTGGTGGAGATGGTATGTAATGGTGAAAATGAATGATAATGTGGGTTAATTGTGTCTTAGTGTAGGATGTAATGGTGATAATGTACTGGTGTGTTGATGAATGAAATGTATGTTGAAGTTGATGAATGAAATGAACATTTTGTGTTTGACCTATACCAAGTGATACATTTTGTTAATTAGAAATGCATTATGTGTTCTACACTGTGTTTATTGACCCATACCAACTGATCATACCAACTGATCCCCTAAAACCATAGCAAGTGATAAATTTTGTTAAGAGTAAAGGCATTATGTGTTCAACATTGTGTTTATTGACCCATACCAACAGATCACACCAACTGATATTCAACATATACCAAACTGACCCATATTCAACATTCATACCCTATTGACCTATATTGACCCATATTCAACATTCATACCCTATTGACCTATATTGACCCATATTCAACAATACCAAGTGATCATTAATAACCATACCATTAATAACCATAAGATCATACCATTAATAACCATAACAACCATACATTAAAACCATAATGAACCATACAGCCATGCTAATTCATGTTCAACCAGTACATAACAAACCAAGTAATAAAACAGACCAAAAGACCAAAAGAAGCATGTCTAAAGTTGCATACATAATACAAGACCAAAAGATCAAACAAACTACCAGACACACAAACAAGTAATCTACAATAAAGTCTGAATCTTCTTCAGTATTTTGACTATCAGTTACCTTAGATTTCCCCTTATGAGAACCCTTATTATCTTCTTCAGTATTTTGACTATCAGTTACCTTAGATTTCCCCTTATGAGAACCCTCATTATCTTCTTCACTCTCACTGTCCTCAGAACTCTCCACAATCACAGGTTCATAATCAATATCCTCAGAGTCACTACCCTCATGTTCCTCACCACTGTCCTCTAATTCAGTTTTTTTCTCAATGACTCTGTTTTTTAGTTCTTCATAATCAGGTGAAATATGTTCTATGAACAACTCAATAATTTTAACAGTTGCAGTGTATTTTATACAATCTAAAACATTTGAATCATTCATCAATGGCCTTAACCCTAATTCTAAGTCATCTTCATCTGGCTTCCTAAAATGAAATCTAACTTCATCATCCTCCAAGTACCCCAGTTCCAAGAACATATCATACAAAATTACCACAGAGAAAAGATCAGAGTTAACGTTGTCTATGAAATCAACCTTACCATTAAGATAAACCATTGGCTCAGGAGGCTGACTAAACTGTCCACCATGGTGGAATTTGATTGAAAATTTTTCAACTTCATTACCTGCATTAATCATTATCTCTAATTAGGGCACAAGAAAATAAAACATTAAAACCAAAAATCAAGTAGACGGATTTGTGTAACATACCATACTCGTCTGTATTGAGGCTAGAATCAGGATTTCGAAGCTGCCAATCTCCAATCATTATGATAATCAGGTTTAGGGTTTGGGTTGAATTGGGGATGATTGTGAGTGAACTGATGTTTTTCTGAGTTTAGGGACGTTTAAATAGGGTTAGGATTTTAAAAGATAAAATGACAAAACTGCCCTTATTTAACTGAGTTGAACTA
Organism: Ambrosia trifida; assembly: GCA_028751855.1. NCBI lineage: Eukaryota > Viridiplantae > Streptophyta > Magnoliopsida > Asterales > Asteraceae > Ambrosia > Ambrosia trifida. The sequence continues at coordinate 6,571,623 of CM054126.1, read as the reverse complement.
ACGTCGTTTACGATTTGGATGAAACGAGCAAAAATTTGAAAACTAGTGGAGCCATTTGAGAAAAAAAAATCTTTTGAATGAAACTGGCAAAAAGTGCCAAACCTCAAGGACGAAAATGGCAGTTTACTCGTAATAATATTATGATTCCCATTTTACAATAGTTGACCCGACCGAACCCATTAATCCCTCTCTCTCTCCCTTCACATTCTTGATTCCTTTCTTCAATCTCTTTTATAATCTTCGATCGCTTTCTTGTTCTTTTACAATATCCACGTAAGATCATTCATCATCATTATGTTCTTGTTGGGTCTACCCAATTTCACCAATTAACGATGTGGTAAGACCTCACACTTTAATAATATTTAATTAATTAAAATCATCTTGATCTTTGTTTCTTGAATCTTGATCATCATCTTGATGCTTAAAGTTTCAATCTTGATCCATTTTTTACCTTAAAGATTTGATTTTAAGCATCTTTATTTGGATTGCGTTATTACCCATCATTGGTTTATGTTTTAATTTGTTTTAATTAATTTGGGCAGCAATAAATTTGTAATCTTTATGTTTCTAGTTATTGTATTTTGTATATGTTGGATTGTATGTTAGTGAAGAATTTGGATGTTTTTGGTTATTAATGGACAAATGTGTATTTCTAAAGATATTGTTTTCGGGTGGTTAAGAGATTTTGAATTTTGGAATTTAGGGTTCAGGAGTTAGGATTCTGGAATAAGGGTATATGTTTTAGAATTAGGAATCAAATCCTCATGAACGGATGATTCGCTAACTTTGTGACGAGGTGGGTTCATAAATTGATTCTCAATTTCATTCATAGTTATCAAAGGCGTTAGGCGCACTCAAGGCGTATAGGCCTCGCATGTGGCATATGTGCAAGACGCAAAAAAAGCGAGGCCTGAGATTAAAAAAAAAAGAGAGAGAACCAAGACAAAAGGTTAAAATATATTATGTATTAGAAAAAGACAAGGTTGTAGAAGGCGCTAAGCAGGCGGTGGGGTCTAGCCTAGGGACTAGTCGGGACTAGACGGAATTAGGCGTTTTGGTATTTTTATACGTATTTTATACACACACACACACACACACAGATTTAGGTGTTTTTTGAAAATATGTTAAGATATATACACATAATACTAAGAAATACTTAGAAATTTGTGGAATTTAAAAAATAAATAAAAAACCACCACCTAGGACCGCCTAATTCCGCCTAATCCCCAAAACGCCTAGGACCTCGCCTTGGGCTTATTTACTATATTTTGCCTCGTCTAGCGCCTAGGCCGACTTTTACAACACAGGAAAAACAATACTATTCTTCAAATAAAATAAACAAAAACTATTATAAAACATTTGATATCATCTAATTAGTAGAAAAAGTTTTAAAATATTAGTGTGTTTGTGTATAAAAGTAAATTTCTTAATATAAAATTAGAAATTCGGCTGGAATCTAGCCATAATTTAGAGAATTTGGCTGGAAACTCTCTGTAATTTGGGAATCTCGTTGGAATCTGCGCCTAAACCATCACATGGAGAATTAAAGCGCAATCGCTTCACCTCGCCTGAAAAGTGGGCCTAGGCGCAAGAGGTGATGACTTTTAACAACTATGATTTCATTTTCATCCCATACCCCCTGCTATTATGTCCATAGCCACATATGAATGTAACACAATATTATATGAAGATGCTGCTTTTTAATGATGGTAAAGCATTCTTATTGCTGGATTAGTTTTCTTGAACCTAGAAATTTCATTTGAACACTTAGAGGGGTGTTTGGGATTTCTTACGGCTTAAGGTAAGCACTTTTGAGTATATTGATGAAGACAAGTGCTTATGTGGCCGTGTTCAAAATAGAACTAATAGTAGATAGCTGCGAAAAGCGCATAAGCACTTGTACGTAGTGCTGATCATATACAGTAAGAAGAGAGAGAGGGAGACGGCTATGAGGTTACATAACTGCCTTACGTAGACGATTAAAGCAATAGGCTATGCAGTTTTTGTGCTTATTTTAGGGTGAAGAAAGTTTTCAACAAGTAGTTTCAGATTACTTATATCAAGCTGATTTGATTTTACTATTTTGTCCTTTGATATGCTACGTTTTAGCAATTACTAACTTGGAATCTTATCTACTAGTTTCAGTGTCCGATGCATGACTGCTAGTGGTTGAGTGACATACATGGAAGAAAAATTTAAGCGTTATTTATAATGTCTTTGTATTCAATGATGAACCTGAGAGCATCTCACCATCCATCCATTTCTTATAGGCCTATACGACCATCAGATCTAGAAGTTCTTGTAAAGATCCATGGTGATCTTTTTCCCATAAGGTTAGATTATTATTATTATTATTATTATTATTATTATTATTATTATTATTATTATTATTATTATTATTATTATTATTATTATTGATGTGAATAAAGCGCCTGTATGAAAAAATAGAATTTCTTATTTAACAAGAAGCTCTTGATGTTTATGTTTTAGGTATGAACTTGAATTCTTCCACAATGTTGTTCATGGCCGTGATATAGTTTCTTGGGGAGCAGTTGATCGAAATCGTCCAAATGGTGAAAATGATGAACTTATTGGATTTGTTACCGCACGAATTGTTATGGCAAAAGAAAGTGAGGTGATTTCTCATTATTGTTATGAGTCTTATGACACAAAATAGTAACTTTTTTGGTTTGAGTTTTTGTGAGCCTTTTGATGCATAGAACAGGTCTTATGTTAACACATGTTTGCTAACTGAAATAGGGGTGGCAAAATGGCTGTGCCGGGTAAAGGGCAAAATGGTCAATTAATTTTTTTTTTTTTTTTTTTTGCATTTATTAGATGATTAAGGTGTTGGATATGGTTTCAACTTACAAATATATATCATTACAATATTATTCTTGAATTTTCTAAATAGCACTTTTTAGAATATTCTTATGCATTTTAAATGACTTTCAAGTTTCACCTGTTTGACCCGTCAGAGACAAAACATAACCCAAATTGCTAAATCTACCTGTATATAAATTGGTCAAAATTGCCACCTCTAACTCTCTAGGGCAACATATTAGATATTTTATATGAAAGACGTATCCTTTCTCTTTGAGAAACATTCCCATTATATACACACAAAAATATTGGTGTCAGTCCTAATCTCGGGCATAGTTATCAAAGGCGCTAGGCGCACTCAAGGCGCGTAGGCCTCGCCTGGGGCCTAGGCGCGAGGCGCAAAAAAAGCGAGGGCCTGAGAAAAAAAAAGAGAACAAAGAAAATAAAGTAAAAATATATTAAATCAATACTATTTTTCATCTAGTTAGTATCAAAAGTTTTAAATATTGATGTATAGCGTATAGAAATAGTTTTCATTTGATAAAAGTAAAAATCTGGCTAGAATCTAGCCATAATTTAACGAATTTGGCTGGAAACTCTCCGGAATTTGGGAATCTAGCTGAAATCTACGCCTAAACGATCTCCTGGAGAATTAAAGCGCAATTTCATCGACTCAAAGCGCAAATGCATCGCCTCGCCTAAAAAATGGGCCTAGGCGCAGGAGGCGATGACTTTTTACAACTATGATCTCGGGAAACAAATTATTTACAAATAATGACAATGATAGTAAAGTAAAGACCATATATATTGCTGATTTGGGGCATGTTTGGCATACTTGTTTCTAGTGAAAGGAATATGATTGCCTGATTACTCAGGGGTGAACAATCAGTTTAGGAGTAGCTGCACGAAAATTGATCCCGGTTATATGATCATTTAGGTTAATTTTAGATGTAAATTCTTAACAGAAGTGCATCAAAAGTCGAAACACTTTCACCTCCAGCTTCCAATTGATTATTTGATCCAATGCATTGCAGATAGAAGATATGCTGAGATGTGATAAATCAAGATCAGATCAGTCTCTAGTTTATATTCTGACACTCGGCGTGGTAGAATCTTATAGAAATCTTGGTATAGGTAAACATCAGTTTTGTTTTATTGACAACTTTGTTTAATGTTAATATCCAATTTCATATCTTCTCTTTCAAAAACATTAAAAATATTATATTTACCCATTCCATAGTATATATAAATAAAACAAATCATTTACTTGTTACATCCCATGGCGATAATATTATGAGCTGAGACGATCCATATGTTTTCGTATTCAGTTTTTCAGTGAAACCGACCCCTAAAAGTGAACGGTTTAAAATAATCCCTCTATCTAAACATTTTTTTTTTTGCATCTTAAATTTGTGTGTTGGATTTTCAGCTACTTCACTTATTCGAGAGGTGATTAAGTATGGATCAGATATGCCAAACTGCAGAGCGGTGTATTTGCATGTAATTTCATACAATAATTCGGCTATCCATTTGTACCAGAAAATGTCTTTTCTCTGCATAAGGAGATTGCACGCCTTTTATTATATAGGCGGCCAACATTATGATGCGTATTTATTCATTTACTACGTAAATGGCGGGCGGTCTCCATGTTCGCCCTTGTAAGTGTGGTTTTCTCATTCTTTTATTTTTACCATTAATTTAAGGGGCATGATTAGTTTGTTCATTTATTTGCTTTAGTAATAAAAATATATAGGTCCGTTGGACCAATTTTAAGTAGAGAACTGCGATAATTGTATAAACACTTGTATCTATTGCTCTAAATATGATACATAAAGTGATGATGTAACCGCATAACCACCTCTTTTCCTCTCTCCTACTACACGTGAAAGGCATTGTACAATGCTTATGCGGTTCTTGTAGTTCTCTATAGCGCTACGCACGCACATGCGTGCGTGCGTACACACATAAATTGTAGCTTAACGCATTATAACAAAATCAAGAGACGGGAGATAAAGTTAGAAAACACTGTAGCGGGAGAAATAATACCATTTGTTTTTTCAGTTTTAGCCTTTATCTTGGTTTTAAAAGGCGTGAAGCGCACTAAAGTGACGAGGTCCAAAACCGAGGCGCAAAGCGCAAAAGCGGTGGGATTTTCGTACGCGAAGCGCAAGACGATTATATAATTTTTTATATATATGCTATAGGTTTTTAGCATCAGTTGCCCAAAATATAGATACAAATAAGGTTTATATATGATTTAACTTAAATATACAACCCTTTTAGCTACATATATTAACAATTTTAAGCATAAAAACACCCCCTATACCAAAAGCGCGCGCCTCAGGGGTTTTTTTGGCCAAAAAACCGCGCTTTTCATGCGCTTTCTGTATGATGTGCACCTAGGGTTACATAAGGCGCCAAGCTCTGCGCCTAGGTGCGCTTCGCGCTTAAGCGCGCTCTAGGCGCGCTTTTTAAAACACATGCCTTTATATTGAAGCTTTCATTACACATGCTTAGGAGGTTCTCAACATGATGTTGGTTTTGAAATGAATGCACCCCTATATATAGATATTATTAATATCTTTATCATCATGATCATGTATTTACATGTCTGCAGAGAGCTTGTTACGCTTATCATGACATACATGAGGAAAGGATTAAAGTTGGTATTTTCAAGAGTATCTAAAAATGGTGAGAAAAACGCGCCAAAGCGGGTCAAATATAGAGACAAAAACTGCCTTCTACCAATGACACAAAGCAAAAGAAGCATCACAAACGAGGGGCCCGAGAGTGAGCATGTATGAACTTAATTATGAGGCGATGAATTTACATTTCCAACCCTCCTAACTTGTGTTTGTTTTTCATGTCAGTTTGGTTTGAAGCCAAACAATAAGTGTCACATGTTATAGGTTATCAGCCTGAATGTTATATATTGAGGTTTGACTTTTTTTTTGACTTCTGTAAAACTTTTTCTTGGTGTTTTCAAGCTTCTGCAAGTGTAAAGTGAATGCCTTGTCATTTCACTATGCTTTCATATCATTGTTTCATGGATTTGATGAGGAATATTGAGAGAATACATAAAGATATTGATAGATATATCTTAAAGGTTATACACTGCACAAAATTTATTTGGATAGTCTTTTGGTATGTAGGCAGAAGTAGAGATGCACAACTCATGGCCAACCCGAAAAGTCCAGTATTTTTAGGCTCGCTCCTCGGCCTGGTTGAGCTCGAAAGTTGCATATTAACCACAGCGTTTTATCAAATAGGTTGTCTATGTGACGGGTCATGGCAATCATAGTATCGTACCTGGTTTCATATCCGTCGTGTACCCTTGCATATTACCCATTTGGTTCGTGAGTATACTTGTTTATGGTCTTAGGGTGGAATGGGCATCTATCGTATGACCCATAAAGCCAACCAATAGGATTATGCCACCTCATTAAAATGACGGGTCCTGGCAATCATAGTATCGTACCTGGTTTCATATCGGTTGGAACCAGATCTTACACTGCACATAATTTATGGCCAACTCGAAAAGTCCAGTATTTTTAGGCTCGCTCCTCGGCCTGGTTGAGCTAGAAAGTTGCATATTGATCCCAGTGTTTTATCAAATATCTTGGTGCTGGGATGCAAATACGTCGCTATGTGACGGGTCAAGGCAATCATAGTATCGTACTTGGTTTCATATCCGTTGTGTACCCTTACATATTTACCCATTTGGTTCGTGAGTATACTTGTTTATGGTCTTAGGGTGGAATGGGCATCTATCGTATGACCCATGAAGCCAACCAATAGGATTATGTCACCTCATTTAAATGACGGGTCCTGGCAATCATAGTATCGTACCTGGTTTCATATCGGTTGTGTACCCTTACATATTACCCATTTGGTTCGTGAGTATACTTGTTTCATATCTTAGAACCCATGAAGCCAACCAGTAGGATTATGCCACCTCATTTAAATGACGAGTCCTGGCAATCATATTATCGTACCTGGTTTCATATCGGTTGGAACCGGATCTTAAACTCACCTTCAAAATCGAAGTACCAAAACTATTAACTTAATGTCTAACAACGCCAATTGACTTGTTATACTTTTATGATTACCTAATATATTTATATATTCGTTTCATTGCAGGTATAGATTTTAGACGGGTATCACTTTTATACCACACTCGTCCCAAATCCATGAATTTCTTTTAAAACTAATCCAATACCGCCTAAAAACCGATTAAAAACCGGTTTTCAGCCCGATCCAAATCGGTTTGGGTGGGATGTGATTTTCAACCCTAAAACCAATTCTCAATCCAAACCGGTTTGGGCCAAACTTAAAAAACCAGGCCTTTATAAACCAAACCGGGTAAGGCAAGCAGTACTAAATAAAAAAAGGAGCAATAGCTTCCCTCTTGTTTTATCAAAAGAGGACTGAAGTGTGAGAGAAGGGAAGTCATAATTAGGGTTTTGAATAAGACGACCTTTTTCTGTTTCCGCAAGACCCAAACTAGGTTTTGTACACCTCTATCCGAGAGTACCCGACCCAAATACAGTTTATTCCGCAGGCCTTAGAGTCGGCCCACTTTACTGATATGGGCTGTGTCATCTCATTAGACTATTGGGCCTAAATCCATTTTCTCAAGAATATAATATAAGTGGACTTTTTTAAGATATGGGCTTTGTCATCTCTATTATGTGTAGGAAATGAAAAAAAAAATATTATGGGATATTTACCAATTATATATACTACAAATAGTAACTTAATGGCAACATTCATCACTTCCGTTATCCCGTAACCATAACCGCTCCCGGCCTCCAGAATTCCGTCTAAACTCCACTTCCGTTAGCCCTTTACCGTCATCGTATTTCCTTCGTACAACCATCGCATCCCTGTGAATAGGCAACGGTTGGATAGCGAAACCATGATGGCATTGGCAACTATTAACTAACGACTGTCACAAAAACTGTCATGCATGAAACCGGCGCATCCCCTCGAACAGACATGTACCCCCTACATATTTATACAAACAAACAAATACATTGAGATACACAATTTTGAGAAGAATATATGGAGAACATCGAGTACGGTTAGCAACACCATATTGGAACTGTCAAGACAACCAAATACCGTTGTGGCTCTACAGTTAACGAAATCATCGAGCGGTTTTGGAAAAAAAAAAACTCAAACCACGTGTCTCTTGCGACCAACGTTTCCCGTCGCTTGCCACTGTTTCACACACTATTTAACCCTCGTCGCCACCAAAATCCCTGGCCATGCTATCACCCGTCTTAACGTTGTCAAAATTATTTCTCTGCCACCCAGCAAGTTAATTGAGTCCCTCTAAAATGGTGCCACGGAAGGACAAGAACAAGTTCTTTGATGATGGATGATGAAGAGTTTAGGTTTTACAGAGTTATGTGGTTAAAAAATTGGACGACGGTGTTGTGGTGGCAATGGTTCAGTGGTGGTGCCGTGGTGGCGACGGTAGCGGCTAGGTGGTTGTGGTGTTGTGGTGGCGACGGTAGCGGCTAGGTGGTTGTGGTGTTGTGGTGGCGACGGTAGCGGCTAGGTGGTTGTGGTGCTAATGATATGGTAATGGTTTCTTCTCTGTAGAGTCAAATGAAAACGTGATGATGGTATTTGATGAGTCACATTTATTCGTTCAAGATAAATGTTAATTGGTGATGGTATTTGTCTATTTGATGAGTTGTTTTGTGTGTACTCACTGTTTTATATTTATCATTTTTTCAAATATTAAATACATGTATTCGTTCAAGATCCTTTTCAATATAAATAAAAACGACAAATAAAAAATTTATACCACAAAAAAGTTTAGCGGGTATAAAAGTTGGACTATGATTTTTTTCTTTAAATTAACTTTTTTTTTTTTTGGAAGGTGTGTTTTAGCGGAGAATCCAAACGACGCACAACCCCAGTTCGAATCCAGGCCAAACGCGGGTGTTGAATTTCTCACCCCTTAGTGCGAGTGGGGGGACTCGAACCTGAGACCAAGCCCGGGCGGGAACCTCCCTAAGAAATAAACCCTCCCACCTCTGACCAGCTGGGCTGGACATCATTGGCTTCTTTAAATTAACTTAAGAAATAGATTTAAAATGCCCAAACGTGACATCACTGTTCAAAGAAAACTAATAAATAAGTGAGTTAAAATTGTAATTAACGCTCTTTCACTTAATAATTATTCATTTGTAAAACTTTAATTTATTCTCTTTTGTTTTATTCATAAAGATAGAGATTAAAAAAACTACGAGAATAAGATAGTTTTAATGTAGAAAATAATAAGAAATTTATAAAAAGGTGTTATTTTTTATATATTTATGCTAGAATAACTCTAGGAGATCGACGAATATTTATTGTGTAGTTTTAATTCACACAAACTTTAAAATATGATACGAGATAGATTTAAATAACCGGTAACGACATTTGATCGATGTAAATCATTTTTTAAGCACTTGGCATTTCCCTACTATGGCAAGAGCCCGTAGCATAACGAACCAATGTTATAGTCTTTACATAAAAAAACGTATGTAACGATCTACAAAGCACATGCATGGTCCAACATTTTAACATTTATTTTTTGTTTGGTTTACTGATACCGCCGTAACGCGCGGGTTACGAAAACTTGTTTACCATATATTTTATGGTTTAATTCCAATAGTTATATAAATATATATAGCTAAACACAAACCATAAGCTAATTACCAAGCAATTATTTTTGTAAAAAAAAAAAAAGTAAGCATAAAGGTCTTACCCATAACTCTAAACACTAATGGTATAAAGAATGTTAAGTGATTGATGTGGGTTGAATAGAGAAGTACTTAATTGGTTTCGATTTAGTACAAGATTTACCAAAGTATACAATATATAGACATCTTAGGTCGAAAAAGAATGTTAAGTGATCGGTGCGGGTTGGAGAAAGAAGTACTTTCAATTTAGAGTTGTATATAGACGTATATGGGTTAATAGTTAGTTCTTCACGGGTTGCAAACGATTGTAAAATTGAGTCGAACATAGCATAGGAGTCCCAAACCAAGGTGTTGTGCCCTTGAACCTTACACATCCTCACTAGATCAAGTCTCTAAGACAACCACTGAACTCCGCAACTCAAAATTTGTCTACTTAAACGCTGACTGTTGAAATATTGACTGATAATTGCTTTTGTTAGCTTTGAATAATTCTAGCTATCGCATCTTGATTGAACTCTTGCACTTTATCAAATTCTCGCACTTTTAACTAAACCCGGCCATATTAAAATTTTACCGGGCTCTAAAACTTTACTAAATGTTATTTAATTTATTTGACAAATTACAAAAATCAACATTTATGTATGCTTAAAACTACAGGTTTGGTTGATTTTTGTAATATAAGATGTAAATAAAGGTTGATTCTTGCACTTTATCAAATCCTTAAATTGTTTACATATAAGATGTAAATAAAGGTTGAATCTCACAACAAAAGCAAATATATATAGTTGGATGATTTTTGTAATATTATGTTTTTATTAAGGTAATTGGGTGGTTTTAAAATGGTATTTACATCTTATATGTAGACAATTTAAGTTTCCAAAACATGACTTTATTGTTGAGTACCTTCCACTCTGCCAAATCGAGCCTAGGTATACCCGAAACCCAAAACATCTGGGACAGGTATACGAACCCCAATGCTAACAGGAACAAGTATGAGAATAGTTTTAAAAAAATGGGATTATGTAATATCCGACCCAATTACCCGAAACTACATACCTGTTTATCTGAACTATATACCTAAATCATAACTAAAGCAACTTTTTTTGCTACTTATCACTGGGCCACAGCCCAATGGCGATAAAACTTATATGTATGTAATGTATTATATTATAATTTGTAATAGTTGTTATATAAGAAAAAAAATATTTAATACCAATGGTTTGCGGGTATGCTATATACCGATAAATATACACATGTATTGGACTAGACATGAGACACTATTTTACAACCGGGTATGACACAAATTACCAATACCCGGCTTGAACCCCGCCAGAACCAAGCATTAGAATCGGCTTGAACGGGCATAGTCAACTTGAAATTGAGCTCCTTTATTTAACTAGCTCCAAATCATAATCGAGCTTGCTTAACTAGCCATCTCAAGTAGATCACGTGCTGCTCGGCTTGTTTACACCCCTATTTTTATATTTTTATTGTTCATAATGTAATGAATTGGGACATATTCTTCATCACATATTTTCATTAAACTTTCCATGGATGAATGATGAAAGTAAAAACAGAGCATATTGCCTTCCATTTTGGAAACCCAAGTGACATGTGGTGTACCCACATGGTCCAAATAATATATGACTTGTCATGCTTGGCCAGTTGCTTTTAATTATTGAACATGATGGTGGCCAGTTACTACTTTAAGTGAGTCTGCATGTGCATGTACTATCTGCCTTCCAACAATTTAAAGATTTTCCTAGCATCATTTATACACCACTTGCATACACATGGGCCTCAATATCACTGCCATCAGCATTTTCAGAACTTGAATATAATAGGGACAAGATGCACTTGACACATGTGATTAGGTATTCATATTAAATTTTTAACATAATTTAAAGCTTTTAAACATGCTTAGGAAACTCATACATCAAATCATGTTGGTTTGTTTTAGTTATATTAAAATTTCATAAAACCAAATACAAATTCGAATATTGATACGAGGGAGCATTGCTCCCTCGGCAGGGTCCAAGGAGCTGAGCCCCTTGCAAAAATTCGATTTCTAATTGGCCCGTTAATTTGCACTATCAACAACTATATGATCAACACAAGATCGTCGGTATTAGTAACTTGGTCACCGCTGAAAAAGTTTTTGATTATGGTAACCAAGTTACCAACCGTTTTAACCGCCAACTGATTCATTCTTTCGCGATGAGTTATATCTTTTCAACTAAACATTGTGATTTGTTCCTCAACTAAAAGATAAAGTCTTTGGTCTATTTTTTGCACAAATTTTATAATATACAAAAAAAAAAAAAAAAGTTTGACTTGTACCAAAAAGTCAACCTGAAACCACATGATGCTGCACAAACTTGAATTATAGTTTTTTGCACAAACAGTTTGACTTTTACAGAAAAGTTGACCTGAAACCACATGAAGCTGATATTTGTTCTGAATTAACTTTGTAGGTAAACATACAAGGGGAAATCAGTCACATACAAGGGGGGGAATGAATAATAGCATACTGCATACACAATATAGCAATAATAACAAACAAATCTCCAAAGGCGATACGTAATTACCCGCTGTTTTAAATCAAGAAACAAAATATAAAATCGTATCGAAAACAAAAAAAATAAAAAAGAAACACAACACATGTAACATCGATTTACCTCTTCGCTACTTCTGGTTGGCGTTGCTTGTGCCTTTCTTCTTCAACAAGCTTCCAAACTTTTTCAGCAACGGTTTCTTCTTCTTCACGTGCGAATCCTGCTTTGACGGTGAAGTGGCACCATTTTCAACAGTTTCAGCGCCGTTTACCTGATCATACCCATCACCCGCTTCTGTTTTTGACTCTACGTCGTCGTCAAAAGATTCATCATGAACTGTTGCATCTCTTTCGGGTGACAAGTCTTTTTCTTCAATTTTGCAACTTTCCCACATCTTAAATTCACCCTCTTCGGATTCTTTATGTTCTCCGTTCACATCTTTCACCATTGAGTCCGTTTTAAATTCAAATTCTTTATTTTTTTCTTCGATCACTGGCGTTTCTTTTGACGCTTGCTCCATCTTAGCGTCTCCGTTCTGTTCAGAGAATTCCACCACTTTTGGAAGCATATCATACTCTTTCTCACTGTCTGTCGCGTCATCATTTTCAACAACCGTCACTTCAGTAGATTTCTCCTCAACCAATTTAGTCAACTCCTCGATCTTTTTCAAAGATTCAACTTCCCGAGCTTTAAGCTCCAAGATTTCTTGATCAAGACTCTGCAATTCATTTTCTTTATCCATTAAACTTTCTTTCAAATTCATACTTTCAGCTTTTGCATCACCGAGAACTTCTTTGAGATAACTAACTTCAGACTCGGTCTCCTTCAAAAGATTCTTGATATGGGTTCGTTCTTCGTTAGAAGCATAAGCTTCTTTTTCGGTTTCTTGAAGCAAATTAGTTAACTTTGCAATCTCCTTCTGCAAAGAATCATGTTCTTCTTTAGACTTCTCCACACAACCGATCAGTTCCGTCTCTTTTTCTTTCCATTCTGATTCTGTACTTTTATGGCTCTCTTTCGCTTTCTCAATCGTGTTCATAAGCATGTCGATTTCATGTTTTGCATCATCAAGCATGTTTTGGTACTTCTCGTTTGTTGTTTGCAACGCGTGTTTCAAATCTTCGATTTGCGCTTCATAATTTTCATTTTCAGATTCGTTTAATAGTAATTTTTCTTTAGCTTCTCTTGCTTCCGATGAAACTTCATGTAAAGCCGATGCTAAACTTTCCAATGCTTTCTTGCTCTTTTCTTCTTCGTCTTTAGACGTCTCCAATTCGCTTATGAGTTTGTTCTTTTCTTCTAGAAGATTCTGAACACTGCTAGCTGCTAATTTCTCATTGTTCAAAGCTTGTATTTTTTCTTCCTTCACAACTTCAAGCTCGTTTTTCAAACTTTCAGCTCTTTTCGCGGTTTCAGAAGCTTCTAATTTCAACTTCTGAAGCGCGCGTTCGGATTCTTCAAGATCACCTTTTTGTCTCACATTTGACATTTCTAATAAACTGACCTTTTCTTTCAGAGAAGAAAGCTCGGTTTCTGCATCTCTCAACAAACGGTTGCTGTTTTCTAAATCTTTGACCGTTGACTCGAGTGATGACGATGCAGATCTTTCTAATCTTTTAGCTTCTTCGGCTTGAAGATCTAACTCTTCCACTTTTTTCTTCCACTCTTCCATCACGCTTCTTGCATACGATTCAGACATTTTAGCAGTCTCTAATTCAACGTTTAGTTCCTCAATCGAAGCTTCAACGTAGACTAACTTTTCCTTGTAAACTTTAGCCTTTTTGAGTTCAAGATTCAGAGTTTCAATCTCTGATTTCAACTCGTTTTCCTCCGACTTGAGATGCTCAACCTCTGATTTCAATTCAGACACCAATTTGTCGGTTTCTTGACCCTCTGATTTCAACGTCTCAATCTCTGATTTCAGCTCCAACACCAAATTTTCACTCTGATTAGCTTCTGATTTCAGAGTTTCAATCTGCAAATTGAGTTCAGACATCATCTTATTAGCTTGATCGGCTTCCGACTCAAATTTGGCATTCAGTAATCCCTTCAACCGTGTGATCTCATTGGTTAACGTTTCCACTTTTTCCATCTGGTTTTCAGCAATCTTTGTTGCTTCATCCGCGTGTGTAAGAGCTTGATCTTTAGCATCACACGTCATGGTCAACTCTTGCTTGACTTTTTCAAGCTCTTGAGTTGCAGCAACAAGAGCTGCCACGTCAGCAGCGTGCTGGTTTTTGACAGCTTCCAGCTCTTTTTCCCATTGTTCTTCTTTTTTCTGAGCAGATTCGATCCCCGCTTGTTCCATTTCAACAGCACGGAACTTTTCAATTTCAATATTTTCTTCTGCATTCTTTTGAGCCACAAGCGCCTCACGAAGCTTTTCGTTTGTTTCTTCAGATAACTTTTGTGCTTCCTTAAGGTCACCGACAGCCTTTTCTTTCTCTTTCTCAACAGAAATTAACTTTTCTTCGGCTTTTTTAAGATTTTCCTGAAGAGTAGTTATCTGAACTTGCAATTCCGACCCCCTTTGCACTCCTCTTGGACTCGGCGCTGGTTTCTGAAAACCCACAAAAAAAAATAAAAAAAAAATTATTACATCAGCCATACCCTGAATTTCTTTACAGAGTTTCATAAATTTATTAAAAAAAAGTTCAATTTCTTTTATTAGAAATCGGTTAAAAATATTGGATCCGCCACTGATTAGAGCATATACTTAATTTCCATTTGTTGATGTGACAATATACATATTTAGTCAATCTACACGGCTATATATGCATGATAGTGACCGATAAGCAATATATGCCCGTGTTCGGTAAAACAAATTAAACTTTCGAATGGAAGCATTTAATTGTTCATTAATAGACCTCTTAACTATTAAAGTTTTAATCTACACAATACTATTTGACATGTACAGTTAATCTAGGCAGTAAACTGCTATTTATGATCATGATCCTACTACATACGAGCATACGATTATACGGTGAGGGGTATAACTGTCAATTGGACTCAATCTGGATTCAGGATTCAATTCAAGCCAATTATAAAGACAAGATTAAAAATATGCGAAAACAGAAAAAAAATGTAATTTTACCTCAGCAAGGGAGCTGGTTTTCGGCGAGCGGCGATCTGCTGCTGGCTTCGAAACAGCAGGCCGTGGAGATCGTTCAACCGAGGCTCTCGTGCTTTGCAGGGGAGACGGCGAATCAGCCTCGGATTTCGCAGCTCCCCGGCTAAGTTTACTGACTCTAGGCGTAGCTGGTGATGTTTTGCTGATAGGGATTTTGGTAGCCGGAGGCGTATCGGATGAAGATCTATTCAATTTCACATTAATATTAACCACAATCAGAATCAGAATTCAGCAATACAAAAAGATACAAACTTTTAACTAATCACAAACAGAAACACAGCAAGACACAAACTTTAAACAAATTAAACACCTAATTGCAGCATAACACACAAATAGCAAACAAAGTATGTTACAAAACCCTAGAAATTGGGATCTTTACAATTCATGGAAATTAAGGATAAAGCTAGCAACTTTATAACATGGAAATGCAATTAACAATAAGAGCTAAGTGGGGTTTCAGTTTCTTGAACAAATTCAATACCAAAGATGAAAATTGTTAATAAAATGTGCAGATCTGAAGTGTGGAGTTAAAGATTTTACAAAAAGATGAAAACCCAGATAAGAAAAAGGCAATTAAGTGCAGATTAAGTGAAAATAATGAAGAAAAGATGAAGAAAAATGTAAACTTTACTTGGATTTGGTAGACATGGTCTCAAACTAATGACAGTGGTTGAGTTGGAAGATATATATTGTGGTTTAAATTTGGGAAAATAATATTGGGATTAATAAGTGATCCAACCACAACAGCAGGTTGAGAAGATGAGAGGGAGAGAGAGAGAGATTATTATTTGATTAGGGTCGGTGGGTTGTGCTTTTCTATTGATGGAGTTGTACGTTATGCATTGAGGGTTGTACAATGAGGTGAAAAAACTTGCCCAGTCACTCGCGTGCTGCTTGCCTGTCTTGTCTTCATATTTTCTTTATCTTTTGACAGGCCTATACCTATAAGTTACTTTCCATATCTCTGCTACCTTTTTTTTTTTTTTTTTTCATTTTTATTTTATAACATCAATTATAACATCAAAATTATTTTAATATTGTCAAGAGATTATTTTAAGGATTTTATTTTGTAGAGTGGATCTTGCCCTTCTCAAAGAGACAGCTAAATAAGGTTTTTTTTAGACTATACGGAGTGGTGGGGGAAAGAGGGGGATGAAGCGTCATGTGGCACTTGTGGGACTCTTGTGAGAGGGAAAAAAATTGTGGGGAGTGGAGGGGGGGGGGAAGGAAATAATATTATATTGTGTTAACGTTAAAAAAAAAAAAAAAAAAAAAAACCTGACCATTAACAAAGCGCCACGTGTCCCAAGCATTTGCCCCACGCCGGTGAGTCCCCCCCCCCTCACGCCCTACCGGCGGCGGTGTTCCCCCCCCCCCTTCCCGCCCCTTTCCCGCCCCCACTCCGGATAGCCTTATGGTTTAGTATCCGGGTGGCGCCGGTTCGAATATGACGGGCGGTGAGGTTTTACCGAGTTCTATAACACTGTCGTGCCTTCGGGCGGGTAGGGCTCGGGTTTCCGCGCATCGGGAGAAGGCGGGGGCTACTGGAGGTCTAGTAGTCGATTTTTGGGCACGACGCCCCGCAAGGGTGGTTGTCACACAGTTGTTCGCCGTTAAAAAAAATAAGGTTTTTTTTTTTGCCACTATTTATGTATTAACATTTAATTTTGGATCAAAATGATAGACACAACTTAGGGGCTTTTTTGTAGTCTCTTAATGACTAGAGGCTACTTCTTAATGGTTAATTAAGGGGTAACTATTAATATGATACCTTTTAACCATTCATACTTAAAATTACATCTTAACCATTCAGAGACTATGAATCATTTAGATGTAGTCTTTTAATGACCATTCAGAAACTACCAAAAAGCCCCTTATATAGCTTATTTTTTTAACTACTAACAAAAAGTCTGGTTATTCGAGTCAGAGGCGGACCTAGTTAATAACTAGGAGTCGAGCCTGCTGCCCCTCAACGTTGCGCGCGTAGTGGAAAATTTTTTTTACGATGTTTCCAAAACGTCACTACTGAAATAAAATTTACGTTGCTACTAAAATTTAATATACGTTACTACTAAATGAAATTATACGTTACCACTTACCACATTATCAAACACGAAAAAATTTACGTTGCTAATAACCCAAAAATATTAACTAATCTAATTAACTTTTATAATACAATATCTAAACAACTAAACAAGTCACCATTTATGTCTTTAACCTAAGCCCACCCACCTTTTTAACTCAAATCCAACACAATAAGCCCACCCATCACCCATGAGTCCATGACCCACCTCCCTTCACAAAAAAAAAAAAAAAAAAAAAAAAAAAAAAAAAGGTCTGCAGGTCAAGAAGAGCATCATCCATCTGAATTTTGAAACCCTGCCCCATTAGTCGCATTCCTCCGCCGTCGCTAGTCTGCCTGCCTCCGCCTTCTCTCCGCCCTCAGCCCTCCACAGACGGGTGAGTACCGTTAGTTGATTATATTGTTTTTTAATGTATTATGTATAGTTAGTTGATTATGTGTTTTTTGGGAATTAACTTGATTGTTGAATTTGAATGTATAGTTAACTTGATTGTCGAATGTTATAAAAGATTAGGTTTGTGGTAATCAAAGAAACCGAAAGAATGTCGTTACTAACCGACATCATTTTGAAGTTGAAGTTTTTAATACGGTTTTGGATTTGCAAATTCAAGAACTTGGAAGTCGATTCAATGAGGTATCAACTACTTTGATAGAAAATATGTCGGGTTTAAATCCTTGTGATTCGTTTTCTAAGTTTGGCATATCTAAGATCCTAGAATTTTGTGAGATGTATCCAAATGATTTTAGTGAAGAGGAAAGATGATGTCTTTCGGGTGATCTTTCGGTATTTTATCATACATTAAAGGAAGATGATAAATTTGCAAAACTAAATGGAATGTGTGACCTTGCTCGTGTAATGGTGAAAACCGGAAAACATAAAACTTTTCCTTTGGTTTATCGGGTGTTGAAGTTAGCATTAGTTTTGCCAGTTGCAACCGCAACTATTGAGAGGTGTTTTTCTAAGATAAAGCTTATCAAGACGGGTTTACGCAATAGAATGGGTGAGGACTATTTGAACAATGCTTTGATATGCGCGGTTGAAAGAGACACTTTTGATAAAGTAAAAGAAGATGACGTAATGGCTCGATTTCAAGCTTTCAAGAACCGAAGAGGCAAAATATATCAGGTATGTGTCTAACTTTATCTATTATCATGTTGTTATTTTTATTTCCTTTACATTGTATGAAACTATGACAAAAAAAAAATTGAACGTTGCTACACAAAATTATTTCTAGATCCGTCACTGATTCGAGTAAAACCAATAGCAAAAGATTATACACGTATGTGAATGCAGATGATGTTAATGACCCGGCATGTCACTATTCCAATTTAAACCCACCGCTCAAAAATCTATTGTGGTAAAACAATTGTCTCAACCTAAAATAACTTTTGCTACCAGTACACCACAAGGTCATTGGCAGTTATATAGTTTGATATATATATATAATTTTGAAAAGTATAAGTTTTTTATTTAGCAAGGTTACTATGAGGGTGTTTGGGATTGTTTATTTAACTTCAAAAATGCTTTTGATTAGAAATACTTATTGATTTATGACTTTTTTAAAATAAGTTTCTAAAAAAAGTGTTTGGCTTAGCTTATTGTGAAGATTTGTTGTATGGGTAGTAAATTTGTAATTTTTATTCAAAAAGCCAAAACAGAAAGTGTTTTTGGTTTACACAAACAACTTATTGACTTATTGACTTTTTGAAAAAACTAATAAGCTGATAAAACAATGTTAGTTATAACAAAACACTAAACAAAGAAATAAGCACTGATAAAACATTATGTGAAGAATGAACATTGATAAAACATTATGTGAAGAAATGAAAACTGGTAAAAGACTACGTTGAAATGTATCTTGTTGGTTTGGAAATATTAAAACTGACTGACTGGAAGTGAAGTAAAAAGACCATAAACCGAATCGATGACCAATTTTAACGGTTTCACGGTTCAAAACCAAACGAACATCCATAGTAATTATGTTCATTGTTCCTGAAATTGCTCGGAGTGTCAGATATATCTGACATTGTGAGCTGATGAAGATGTGTGTGTGTGTGTGAGAGAGAGAGAGAGAGAGAGAGAGAGAGAGAGAGAGAGAGAGATCGGTGTGAGTTTTATTAAATCTAATGATGGAGATTTGGGGGTTGATTGGTGGAGAACGACAAGTTAGGGTTGTCGTATGAGATGGTGTTGGTTGTGGTCTGATGGAGTTGTAACCGTGTCGAGGGTCAAGCTTTGCAGAGGTCAGGTGAATGATGTGGATATGATTTTAGTGAAGGATAACAACGGGAAAGGTGGGAACAACGATGGTGGGTGGATGGTAATGGTGGGGTTGTAGTGGTGGAGATGGGTTATGAGACGGTGGTTGATGCGTGAGAGAGAGGGGGTGGATGAGTGAGTTTTATAAATAGTTCTATTTTTATTTTATTTAGATATAACAAGAGAATGAAAAAAATATATATGTAAAATGTCTAGAATACCCTTGATTTAAAAGAAACAATAAATAAAGTTAGCAAATTGGATAAAAATGACAACAAAAGAAAAACCTCATGTGTCCAGTTGTAAAAAAAAAAAAAAAAAAAAAAAAAAAAAAAAAAAAAAAAAAACAATTGATGTAAAAAGCAAAATTTGCTAAATCTCATAGATGATTTTGTTGTTAACTTGCATTCGATTGAAAATTTAGGGTGTACGAATCATGACCTTGTTTTTTTAAAGACTAACACACACTCACCTTCATTACTCCTAAATTATATCTTGCGTAACATTATAAAGTCTCTCTAAAAAAAGTTTTTTCTTCTTAGCACTCGACTACAACCCAAGTGGTAAATCATGAGCTTATTATTAAAGAACATGTCGAGCTTATCTTTTGTTATTGACCAAAATATTAAACATTTAGAATTATTATGCTCACATGAGAGAGCACAAACTCAACGACAATTTTAATTGAGTTTAATTAATAGCATGTTATACTAGGTGAGAAAGAAATGTCTCGCTCCCCACCCTCACCCCTAAATTCCACTTGTTTTTTTTGTTTTTATCATTTTATTTAACAAATATTACTTTTCTTATGTAGGGATGATAATCAAATATGAATTTAATGGGTAAACCCATAACAAATCAAATTTATTTGATTAGGGAATAGCGCATGGGTTTACAAAATTACACAAGTTATAAAATGTAGAGTTTAGATTTAACACATTGTTTGTATGAGTAGACGAGTCTAGACGTATTAGATTTCAAAATTTCATTATGCATTTTTAATGACATTTGACGTACTTTTGTTGAATGTAAAAATCTTTGTTTGGTTATCAACCCACCCTGATCCAACCTTAATTGAACCGAAAAAAATATATATAGCGATAGATAAATGACCCCTATTAATTTTTGTCCCTAGGAAAAAAATTATGTGTCCATCAATAACACTAAGATTGCCAAGAGGCCTTTCACTTAATGATATTAGTGAATCTCTCTCAATCAGGTGGTGGGGTTCAAACTCTATTGTGGGTGAGGTGAATAATTAGGTGGTGTAGAATTATGAAGTGTATGTTTTCATTTTATATAAAAATATTAAGATTAGAAAATTAAATGATAAAGTAAATAATATTTTTTTTGAAGGCTTAATTCAGTGGAAATTATTATACAACCCTAACCTATCGGTCTCAAGTTCGAATCCTTACCCACGCACCGGTGTCCTCCTTGCCTAAGCTCAAATCGTTACGGATAATTTTTTTTGTGGTGTGCATGAATCGAACCTGTGACCTCCCCTAAGATGGAAACCCCTAAAGAAAAACTCATCATATCTCAAATCAACTGAGCTGGAGATAATTACAAGTAAATAATAATAGAAAATAAAAGTTAATAACTTTCCTAAAGATAATGTTAGTTGGTGAACCAAACCAATTTGATTGGTGTGTAAGTTTTGGGTTAATAGCAACTTCATGCAAACAAAAATTAAATAAAAAAAGATAAAAAAAAAGAAAAAGAAAAGGATGTTTAGATAGTTGACCCTACAACACACTACACCACCAAAAAGAGTTTTGTCTGGTTTCACTTGGCTCGACTACCGCCGCTTTCCTTCTACTGTTGTAAAATGACTTTCCGATTGTTTATCATTCCAATGCTAGTTTATCATTTTTATATCAAAGATAATATATTGTCCACACCTGTAGCCCAGTTGGTTGAGAGCCTAAAGTTTTCTACGGGAGGCTTGGGTTCAATTCCCACTAGTTACATTTGAAGGACATTGGTGGAGGGAAATGAGGGATGACCCGGCCATTGGCTTGGGTTCGAGTTCTGATCCCGATCGGTTTTACCGACTATTTCACAGTCGTGCCTTCGGGCGGGTGAGTGGTCGGGTTTTCCCGGGAATTGGTGGCCCGGGTACTCTCGAGTACCTGATTCGCCAAAAGGGTGCCCGAGAGTGCTCGGAATTGATTCGTTGGCCGTTCAAAAAAAAAAAAAAAATCAAAGATAATATATTAATGTATACATACATACATACATACATACATACATACATACAGGGATATGCATGGGTCGGTTTCGATTAAGTTTGGGTTTCATATCAACTAGGATTCTATTACCTCGCACTTCGTGGCGGGAGCTCCTGTTGCGTTGAGGGTTTGGTGGATGTTAAAGATCGCGCGTCGATGTGGGAGCTCCTGTTGTGTGGAGGGTTTCATGGACATAAAAGATAATATTAACTAACCGTTATTCTCGCGTGGGCTTAAAAAAAATACTCGCGGCTAAAAGTTTAGTGTTCAAAGTTTGAAATTCTAAAAGCTAAAAGTTTGGCCAAAGTGCGATGCAAGTTTAAAAAAGTTTGGTGGTCAAAGTTTGAAATCCTAAAAGCTAAAAGTTTTGTAGTCTAAGTTTTGTGGTCAAATTAAAAAAATAAAAATAAAATTAACCTAAAAGTTAGTGACAGAAAATAAAGTTAATCTAAAAGTTAGTGGCCAATATATATTAAGTCACTTCATGGGCGGACTTACACTATGGTCAAGGGGTGCGGGCGCCCACCTTGGTAAAAAAAATTGTAGTGTTATATACGCGTGTTAATCCCGTCCGCACCCCATGAAATGTTTCAGTCGCACCCCTTAGACTTTTGAAACCAACCTCAAGAAAATATATATATATATATATATATATATAATTATATATTAAATGTTAACCCATTTTATTAGTTAGTAGCCCAATATCAAGAATGAGCCCAAACCCAAAGTTTATAATATGCCGACATGTGCTTTAATATTGATTAAAATGAAAAAAAATAAACCTAAATCCAGAAGAGCGCTAAACAAATAAACACAAAAAAAAAGTTGTTCGTCTCCCTCCCTGCTTTTGATCGGCGATCGCTAAACAAAGAAGAGGAACCTGTAATGTTGACCCGACACAATTTTACAAACAATTGAACAAATCCAACAAAACTCCAAAAGGTAATTAGGTAAATGTGATTATGTGAATATTATTAGATGACCAGATGAGCAATATTATTATGGGTTTTTATATTGTAATTTTGGTTTTGTTTTAGGTTTTTATATTGTAACTTTGGTTTTGGTTTAGATGAGCAATATTATTATGGAACGGCAAAGAAGAGGAACCTGTAATGTTGACCCGACACAATTCACAAACAATTGAACAAATCCAACAAAACTCCAAAAGGTAATTAGGTAAATGTGATTATGTGAATATTATTAGATGACCAGATGAGCAATATTATTATGGGTTTTTATATTGTAACTTTGGTTCCGTTTTAGATGAGCAATATTATTATGGAACGGTTTCTTAGAAGGAAAAGTGGACAATCATCTTCAAAAACTCCTGAATTCATTGACATTCCTACGGATCCTGCCGATAGGAAATCGATTTCGTCATATAACGTTAATCAGCCAGACGAAATCAGAAGGGCATACATACTTACAGGACCATATCAACAACAAGGTATAGAAATTCCACGATCAATGTTTGGTGTTGAGTTAAAACGATTTAAAGAAACTTGGTATGATACATATAAGGGATGGTTAATGTATAGTATAAAATTGGACTGTGTGTTTTGCTTATGTAATGATGTTTAAATTACTTTTGGGCTTTTGGTTTCCTTTAGTTGATTATATAATTTTAGTATTATTATTTTTGGTATACGAGTCGACCGAACCCGACCCGAACCGACCCGTGTCACATGATGAATAAACGAGCTATACAAGGTCTATGATTCCGCACCCCATAAAAAAAATTCCTAGGTCCGCCACTGATTAAGTCCTCTCCTTCACGTGGCTATTTGCAATACAATATAAAATACAAAAACATTGGCTTGATTGCTGCCTCCACAAGTAGCCAATAAGGCAAGCCGGCTGCTACAAACATCCATTCAAACACGTTTACTGTAGAAGTGTAGTATGTTTAATAGATACTATAATTGAAACTGTAAAATTCGGTTATGAGATTTGAAAAACTGATTGTCTCGATTAATTGGTTATTTACATTACTTCGGTTATGAGTTGGTACTGAATAATAAATCATGGCTAAAAATAATGGGTTCATAATGTTCTTTTTTTTAACGGCCAACTAAATAACGTCGGGTACTTCGTACGCGGTTCTCCAGTGGCAAAGACAGGGGCACAACCCGGCTCACCCCGGACGCACGAAGCCCCTAGCCCGCCCGACAGCCCGCTTCTAGGGAAAATCCGACCCAGATACCCGCCCGAAGGCACGACAGTAGTGAACCGGTAAAACCTGGCGAGATCAGGACTCAAACTCATGACCATAGGCCATGAGTCATCCATCATATCTCATTATGTCCTTCGTGGGAATCGAACCTGAGACCTCAAGAGAAATCTCTGGTCCATTCACCAACTGAGCTACCCGTGAAGGACGGTTCATAATGTTCTAGTTTGACATTTTTTGTCTATACAAATTTCATGTCTATTTTAATGGACGTCTTTTATGTTTTTTTTTTCTAGTTAACAAATATAGGGTAAAAGTTAAATACAAATGGTTCTTTTTTTTTTTTTTTTTTTTTTTTTTTTGAATTTGTTTTTTCATTTTTGTTCAAACATGTTTTCTTATTAAAAAACATATTTTTTGTTAGACTAATTATACGTTTTTTTTAGATTTTAGGACTAAAAGACATGATTTTCAAGATTATAAGCGTGAGAAGTTTTATTAATTTTATGTACAAATCAGTGACTCAATGACGTTCAAGTAAGAGAAGAACTAACACAATTACTAATAACCTTATCACTAGTACCAAAAGTCGTCTTGGATACAACCGTTGAGATTGAAGCTCCCAAATCCATTGTTATATTTATTTAAAGGAGGAGATTATAGATATCTAAATTGGTTTTTATATAAAACATGATAGAATTATGAAATGCTTTTATAAGTCAAATATTAAAAAACTTTATGAGCTCTTCTACAATATTTCAATATGCTTTTAGCTTGATGAACCTATCATATATCATATAATCAAAAAATAACTTTTTGCGTGTGATTTCTTCTATGACGATATGTTTTTGGCTTGATACAGATGAACGAGTTATATACGTTTGTGATCTTAATGTAAAAAAAATTAATGTTTGGCAAAGACATGCCCAATTAAGCTTATCAGTGAACATGGCCGATAGTAACCCCCATATTCGTTACTTTGCCTTCTTCCATGAACTAGTTCATAGCCCGGGATGACATATCTACTCACGAACCAAGCCTATGGCTACGTGAACTCTATCCATTCATCAAAAACTCACTAACCAAGCCTATATCTAATACTCGTTTTGATGTGTTACGTGTCTAACAATCAAGTATCATCCACTTAACATTTTCCCAAAGTAGCACCAATAGTCTGCCACTAATACTTGGTATGCACTTAAACTACAAAAAAAAAAAAAAAAAAAAAAAAAAAAAAAAAAAACCACACACACACACACACACCCTTTTATAGTTTATGCATTCTGCAATGAGTAAAAATGAATCATGGATAACCTCCATTAAGCTTGCTTTCATGCCCTTGAGGATTTAAGATTAAAGAACATGTAAGCTTTTTCAAAAACACCTTCCATATGTATTTACAGGATTTAAGCTTGGTTTTGAGAAGCGCAGGTCAGCATTTAGGCCCTGAAAAGGCGGAGCGGCGAATCGAGAGCTTCTTGTACATAAGGTGTTACTCTATATACAACCAAACCAAAAGCTACATCTCTCTAATCTCCTTTCCATATCAGCTTTTCATAAGTAAACCATTGATAATATTTTCATCTTTTTGTTCATTTTTACATACTTGCATCCTCCACACCCTATATCTCACCAATTTTGACCCACATCTACCTGAGTCGCTTTTCAGATCGCCTGCGTGCATGGACGGATCTAGGGGCTTTTAGGGGGTTCTCAGGAACCCCTCCGGTTTGGAAAAAAAATGAAAAAATTAGTGGAAAATTTCGAAAAATTAGTGAAAATCTACGAAAGGAACCCCCTGGAAATCCGTCCTGGATACGCCACTGCCTATGTGCCTCACACGGTCACACCTCAGGATTTTGCACGTTTTGTTTTTTTAAACCAAGCAGCTGAGCATAATAATTGCATTCAAGGGGTTTATAAGCATAGATCAGTCATAGGAAATCAGATATGATGTTCAAAAGTGTACACAACTCATTTATGTAATGGATAAAAGTGAACCATAGTTTTCAAAATATCATCTCTAACAAGGTCTGTTTTTTCCCACCAGATTGACACTGAAATCGTCACTTTTCACATGGCGGCTTCTTCAGCGTCAGGCTCAACTGGTACAGGCGGCATGTTGTTCCCACCCCGCAACCGTGAGGACACGTTGTCAATTGCAGAATTAAGCTGGCTAATTTTAGCATTCAAAGTCTGCCTAGTTTTCTGCACAGTTTTTGAAATAAAAAGACGAAAATGTGAGGACCGGTAAAGGTGGCAAGATGGACGGATTGGGTAATGGGTCATAAAAGCATTCACAACAACACTTTCTTGCCCACTTAAAAAAAAAGAAAGAAATTTAAATACTTAGGCTACATGGTGTAAGGGCGTTATTTGCCTCCACCTCAACCATTTCACAAAAAGTGGCACCCCTCCCTTATTTCCTAGGTGCCATTGGTAGGGGGTGGGATTTACCAATTGCGACCCACAATAACGAGCGTTAATGGCAGGTTTGGTGGGGTCCCCCTTAACATCAACCAATATCTTTTTTTTTTTCCTTTTTCTCTTTTTTTTCTTTCTTTTTTTAATTAAAGGGCGTTATTCTATTTCCTGATAGTTATTGAATGGAGCCCCTGTCTACGTGGCACATACATGGTGCAATGGAACCCCTAGGGGCTCCAACCACACCATCCAGTCTTAAGGTCTTATTTGTAAGGGAACAAGTAAAAATAAACCCTACAGTGTTGAATTCACACGGAAGTTGGTCGACTTTATTTTTATGTGAGTAAAATACATGGGCAGTCCATGTGGTTCAACAAAATTTTGGAAATCGTCCTTAAGTATGAGAAATTACACAGATAGTCCAAAATTTTTACAATTTGTAACACTTTTAGTCCAAACTTTTGCAATTTTGTAACACTTTCAATCCCTAAAATTAGATGACATATGGGGACTAAATGTGTTACAAATTGCAAAAGTTTGGACCAAAAGTGTTACGAGTTGCAAAAGTAATTTGTGTAATTTCTCATACTTAGGGACTATTTTCAAAATTTTGTAAAACATCAAGGACTATCCGTGTACTTTACACGTCTTATGTGAATAAGTCGCTTAACTATAAAAACACAACAATAGAGTCCTAAAGACATAACGTATAGGTCCTTATTTTTTGCGTTACAATCCCTAAACTTATGAAAACTCAATGACTACGGAGTACGGATTAAAGCTGAATTTTTCATTGACTTTTTGTATGTTTAAGGCTTGAACATTAAAAATATAGTGAGCGAATTTAGCAAGAGTTTGTGATTTTTTTTATCATTTGCCCTGCCTAACTGTAATTAAATAACAATATTACTACAATAATAACATAAATCTTTGAATAGAATGATTTAAAAGGCGGTATGCATAAAAAATAGACCTTGGGCAACTTTAAGATCGTTTGACATTTTGACCCATTTGACATTTTCCCTTTTCAGGCTCTAATACTTTGATTTGATCCGTTTGAGATAAATCACTACCCAAATCGACTCATCCATAAGTAAACAGGTCGAGCATAATGGTACAAGATCAAACACAAAAATAGAAAAAAAAAACGCACCTCTAAACCTTCATCATAGTATATTGGACGTTTTGCCCTCCTAAATCCATATTCATCTTCATTCAAGAGAGATCTTCTTATCTAGTGATTGAAAAAAAACACTTACAAAGTTGCACAAACATTTACATTTGAATCTTGGTTCAAGCAAACAATAAGATTATAAATGTAGTGTGGCAAATTAATAGTTGGATTAAACATATGTGAATGCATGAGTTATTCGTTTTCACCTGTGGAGCAAATATGTATGCCAGGGTCCCACATAACGCACCGCCCAAAAGAAAACCAGCAACAAAGTCACCACCACCTCCACCGCTTCGATCACTGAATACAAATACATAAAAATAATAATAGAAAAAATATATCATAAAGAACTCCAAAAGCACTCTAGAAACCAAAAACTAGAAAACATGGCACTTCTAAATTGATATATTACTTAGTCCAAGAAAAACGATATGACAGTATGGTACTTAAAGAAAGCCCATATCTCAAAATATCATAATAGATTGTAAGCACATCGATTCATTAAAAAAAAAAAATTCACATCAAATGACATAAAGAGAATTTTTGTTTTCCTTGTGTTCCCAACTTCCCGTCAAGAAAGCGCAAGTTAGCATCTTCTCAAGCCATAAGCAAACAATATGTGGATGAGGAACCAAGAGCCAATATGAAAATGCAAAACTTTGGGCTATTTGACCGATTATAAAAAGGAAACATTTTTTTTTATGGAAAATCATATCACAAAACAATTTCTTTTGTTAATATAATATCGAATATTCGAATGCATCAAGACAACAATAAGACAATAAAAACATGTTCACAAGTTTAAATCATCAGCCATTTAGATTATTTTTAGAGATTAGAGAACAAGATTAGCAAACATATTTTCAACAGCAGTAGGCTTCTTCAATAGATGGTGTAACCCCCCCCCCCCCCCCCCCCAATATATATATATATATATATATATATATATATATATATATATATATATATATATATATATGACAGTGTTAAAATAATAAATCAAGCAATTGTGGTTATTAAACAATTGTGTATGATTCTTTATCAAGTAATTAGCAAAAAATGTCATTTTTTGAATAAACAAATACCAAAACTATTACAAAACATAAAATTAAAAGAAGAGAAAAGAAAAGAATCCCTCCCTTTCTCTTCTCTCCTAAATGAAACTTGGACATAGCGTTAGTAACTAAAAGGGTACTTACGTGTACTGCGCACATGTCGCCAACTTCTTCAGATTTCTTTGTTGGCTTGACTTCTTTTGAAGAGTCAAAGTAGTTTTACCATACAAGCAAGAATTACCGGACAAACTGTCATGTCCCTTGAGATTAGTTCGAACTGTAATAAGAAAAACCCGTTACACAAAAATCTAATCTTGGATCCAGTCAAGGAAAAACAAGAAACTTAAAGCAAGCACAATGCTCAAATCGTGAATTAACATAAAACCATAAGTTTTAGAAGCAAAAGATATATTGAGATTTGCCGCAGCCCGCATGTAAACAGATGTAAGCACATAGTTTCTATAATCACGCCGTCAATGCTCATGAACATGCCCATTGGATTTGACTCAAAATCAGGATTTACAGGGTATGCTGATTTCAAAAAGAGCAAGACGCTGCGAGATGTTTAGGTCCCGAAAGCCGAGGCACAGCTTCACATACACAAGGGTTGCTCTATGCCTCTATGTATACGAAATAACCTTCATTATCTCTTCATCTTTGTGGTCATTTTACATATCAAGAACCTATATTTGGCAAAAAATTTACCCTACATCTTGGATCCAGTCAAGGAAAACCAAGAAACTTAAAGTATGCACAATGCTCAGATCGCGAATCAACATAAAACCATAAGTTTTAGAAGCAAAATTTATATTAAGACGTGAACATCCATCATGTATCATATTCCTACTTCATTATAATCTATTTTAATCAACATATCATAGTTATCAAAAGCGTGAGGCGCACTCAAGGCGCTTAGGCTCCGCCTGTGGCCTAGGCGAGAAGCGCAGGCCTGAGAAAAAAAAAGCGCAAATAAAAAAATAAAAAAATCACCAAATCATTACAAATAACAATCATCTTATAAAATAATATAAATATAAACTGACTGATTTAGCCATACCTCCTAGAAGGATTAGCACGTCTTTGATAACTATAAAGTAGACAAAATCAGTTGATCGTAAATCAATGAGTTGAGGCGTTTATATGTTAGAAGAATAATTCAACATCTATAAGTGTTTTAAAAATCAAATATATTTAAAAACAGAAAAAAATATTTGATTGAGATTAATATATTTAAAAACAGAAAAAAATTGGTAAGTATTGGTCGATTATATTAGTCAGGGGACTAGGTTTTAAAAATCAGACAGTGGCTTTTTTTAGCTAGGAGGGAAAAGCGGGATCTGATGGCTTCTAGGAAATTGATCGCCTAGGCGGTCAAGGCGATGGCTTTTGATAACTATGCAACATATAGTGTCGATAATCAACCAGTCAATGCTCCTAAACATGCCCATTGAATCTGAATCAAAATCAATAGTTTATAAGGTTCGTTTTCGGTCCCGAAACCCGAGGAACAGCTTAACACGGGACGGCCACTCTATGTACACCAAATATACAACCATAAGTTAAATCTCTTTTCCACAGCAACCTACTAAACCATTCAATCACAAATCTCTTCATTCTTTTGGTCATTTTTACATTTCATCACACAAATAAAGGATGTAAATATCTCTCCAATTTGAAAAATCAAAACTTTCAGGGGTAAATAAGTCATAAAAACCAATGGGATTCAACTGATAACTAAATATTCTGATCTTAAACAGAAGACAATAAAATCAAAAACCCATCAACAATTAGGGGCAAGAAACAAAAGGGTACCCAAAAAACATCTTAATAATAATAAATTTCCAAGAAAAATAAAGAATTTATTATATTAAACAAGAATTCAAGAACCCTAAAAATAAAAAAAATAAAAAAAAAGAAATACCAGAGATTGAAGGAGGAGAGATGATGGATGCTGTAGCCATGGATGGGTATTGGGTAGTGATTGAAGACAGAGATTAAAGAAAGAAAGATAGAAATGGGGTTAAGAAGCAGACAGCAAGACGATATAATACACAAAGGGGTTGTTAATGGTGAAGGGTAAAATGGGTATTTCACATAAACATATGCTTATTATGTTGGTACTTCCGTCACCTTATGATGACAAATCACTTTGGTTTCATCGGAAATTACTTCTTTCACTATTTTAATTTATAGTAAATTACTAAAACCGTCTATGTTTGGGTCAATATGTCACTCCAGTCCAATCTTTTAAAGAGTGCATGAACACTTCTTGATCTTTCAAAAAGTATGTCAATACAGTCCAACGACTTAACCCATTTAACTTTTCTTCGTTAGGTCAGGGGCATTTTCATCCGATCATGTATAAATTCATCTTGTTCCCTATTTCTTCTTACCACCCACCACCATCTCCACCTTTCATCACCACCACCACTACCCACCATCTTCTCCACCTTTCACCACCACTACCCACCATTCCTTCATCTTCCCAGACCTATTAACCACCACCACCCACCATTCCTCCATCATCATCAGTTTCTTTAACTTAATCACAGGTTCTTGATCCATGCTTTTTTATCTCCTTCCAATTCCAGTACATCAAATTCAAGGCAAGTTACTTTATTATTCATCTATAATTGGTTCCTTTTCTTTTTATTAAATTTCCAATCTTTATTTAAAATTAGCCCATTTTTTTTTTAAATTCTCAATTTTGCAATATCCTAACCCTAATTTTGTTGATACCCAGAAGATAAAATTTGAGGTGATTGTTTGAGCAAATTAACGCTTATTTAAGAAACGAACCTGCCAGAAGATAAAATTTGAGCAGGTTGTTCACCATAACCCAAACTCCAATAATAATAGGGAAGAGATTTTGTACAAGGCCTCTTAACATAAAAAGTGTAGGAAACAATCTGGACCATTAGATTATAAACTGATCAGATTATCTAACTATATGCGTTTAAATCAAACCTAGGGGTAAATTAGTCAAAAAAAATTTAAACACGTTTAAAAATTTATGAATTTGAACCACCAATTCATCTGCATTACAACGGTTATTACTAAAATTGAGAAACAAAATCATTAGTCTCTTATTAAATTAGGGTTTATTCAACCACAAAGCAATCAAACAAACACACACATATATACGATTCAAAAACCCAGAAGAAGAAGAGCAAAAAAAACAGAGCATTATGTCTTCAAAACGACAATCAGGTGCGTTTTATGATTACATATTCAAAATTTCATCTCGTATGATTCTCTGTTATTATTGTTATTGTAACAAATGATTTATTTGATGAAATGAAAACATATAAAGAAGTGGAAAGAAGAATCAAAGCTAAACATGACAAACAGAGTAAAGGTATGTTTTAATTACAGTCATCCAAAATCAAAATAATACTTGATTCAACAACAAGAAGCACTTTATTTTTTATGAGACGCATTTAGGATATTTGCATGTGCATATTCCTTGCTTAATTACAGTCAGTTTTTAGATGACTGTAATTAAAACCTATGAGTGCGTCTGCATGTTTAATATGGGTGCGTTGTATGTTTAGTTTTATTTAGGTTATTTAAAACATGAGTGTGTCTCAATTAGGACATTAATGCGTCTATATGTTTAGTATGAGTTCGTCTGTATGTTTAGTTTTATGTAGGTTTAATGAGTGCGTCTGGATGTTTAGCAAAGGTTTAATAGGTGCGTCTGCAATGTTTTATTATTTTTTGTCTAGTAAAATAAAGGGTGCGTCTGTATTGTTTTATAAGTGCGTTTAAATAAATGCTATTTTCCTTGTTTATGCAGAACCAGATGATGTTGATTTCGAATATCAGCCATTTAAAAATTTAATTAAAATTCAGAAAAGGGTTGAAAAGGTAAACAAGGAAGCTGCTAAGAAATTGGAAGTTGATGTTGAAAAGATGAGACAACAGTTGAATAAAAAGAAACAAACTGTTGAACCAAAGACAAAAAAACAAACAGTTGAAATTTCAGAATCATCAGATGAAGATTTCCAGAGGCCAAGTAAAAAGGTAAAAATAGATTAACCTAAAAAGAATGTGAAGAAAATAAAGGAAAGGGAGTTTGTGCAATACATAGGTAAGAAGTTAAAAATAAGATGCTCTCTTGCTGTTTTATTGAAAGCATCCAAGAGTACACCGATGAACAAAAGGAAGAAGTTAGAAAGATGGGGGTTGGATCTGTGTTGGACATTAAGATTGAACATATATCAACAGCCTTGGGTTATTGGTTGTTAGTCAATTATGACGAGGGAAGTAACGAACTAAATGCAGGAAATTGGAAAATCAAGATCACACCTTCATTGGTACATGAAGCTTTAGGGATACCAATGGGAAAGAAACCGGTTCTCGAAAAAACTACGGCAAGGAAAGGTTCTGACTCTATAATAGATGAGTTTAAGAATCAATTTGAGAAAAAGAAAGTCAGTGTTGGGATGGTAACACCGGTTGTTAGGGAACAACCAAGGGGTGGACGGCTGTTTAAGTTGAATTTTCTTGTGTTATGGAACACAGTTTTCGGGGAGATCACAAAATCAACCACAATCAATCAAAGCTTTTTGCATGGGGTGGATGATGAGGCAGAAATTCCAAATATGGATTGGTGCTCTTACCTGATAGAATGTTTGAGAAGAACAAAGGCAGGATGGAAAGAAGACCAGTATAATGGTCCAATTGTAATGCTGAGTGTAAGACTTCAAACGCACTTATAATAGCTTTTAAATGCATTTGTCTTTTTTGATTAATTATTTTGGACGCACTTACTGTTAATTTAGACGTATTTATGTTTTCTAATACATATGAACTGTTTTAAAACAAGCAGGTTATCTACACACATGAATACAACAAGAAACATCCATCTGAAATACGAATAAGCATACCGGCAGTTACTTACACAACTACTAGTTCACTTGCAGAGATGGAAAATCATCTTTATAACAACGGGCCGTTGACTGACATTGAAGAAGATGATAGAGATGATTAGGGTGATGCTGATAAGGTTGATGAAGAAGATAGTGAAGCTGATGATGAAGAAGAGGATGACGCAGATGATGCGGGTGGTGAAAAAACTGAAAATTTGGTAAATGATCCTGTGGATGTCTTGATAGGAATGCAAGGTGAAAATGGTGGTGATAGAACAGCTTTGGATGGTGATGATTACAGTCTGAATATGGGACCGAGTCCACCAAGACGGATCCAAGTTGGTGATGATGATGACAATGAAGAATATGAGAATGCAGATTGGAGAGATTATGTACACAAACTCAACAAATGTTTGAATATTGCAACACTCAACCAGATCTGAGTTATAATCAGGGTGTTAGAAGAGAAGAATATGAATCAGCATTGAAAGCCAAGAAGGTAAAAATACTTCAAATTATAATTCAGACGCCCTTATATGTTAATTTGGACGCACTTATATATTTTCTGATATGTATATCTGTACTAAAAACTTTGGCCGCACTAAAAGTTTCTTATGGATGCACTAATGTTTTTTCAGACGTACTAATGTTTGTTTTGGACGCACTAATGTTTTCCACAGGTTTGGATAAAAACCATGGAGAGAAACACAAAAAAAATTATGAAGCAATACAAAAGGAGATGGGGGGAAATGGTTATAGAGGCACGAACCAAATACTTGTGGGTACCAGAGTTGATGAAGTTGTGCGACAAGTGGGAGGAATTGAACAACAAGGGTAAAGATATTGATGCTGAAAATTTTGAGACAAACAATATAGTGGGGCTTGAAGCTGAGTTTGACAAGGATGATGAAGGAGTAAAGGACAATGTTGAAGATGAAAACCAAAATGTTGAAGTGACTGAGACTTCAAAAATGAACCAGGAGGGGACTGAGTTGGTAATGGATGATCGGGCTGTTGATGCAAACCTGGAAAATATAAATGAAGAAGATGAAATAACTGACACAACAATTAACATGCTGGAAACATTTGAACCATGGGTATATAGGGTAAGAGATGTGCATGAGACAGCGAACGAAGAACCTGGGAGAGAAGTTGAGAAAGACATAACAGAAAAACTGCATGATGTTGATGTGTCTTTAGAATTGATGTATTGCAAAATACATCGATTATTTGTACATATTTTGAGTCGTTATCGAGTCAGTTTGTGTCGTTTATATATATTTTTCGGTTTCTATTTAGTATTTTATGTGTCACAGGAATCCGGATGGCAAAATAGGCAAATTTATGCATAAACGGTGCTTTACGAGGTCCCGGATGAGTCACAAATGAAAAGAGAAGATAAAAATAAACAAAATTGGAAAAATCATCCCGTCGTGTCACGCGACAGACTCCCTTGCATCCCGTCGTGTCACGCGGCGCTATGCAGTTTAGCTTTGAGGGCGTCGTGTCACGCGACCACTTACCCAGGATCCCGTCGCGTGACGCGATGGCCATCAGGAAGCCCAAAATTGTGTTTTTCAAGCCCAAATCGGATTTTAAAACCCTAGAACGAAATTTTAAGAGGTATTCTTGACTTTTGGACGATTGGAGAGCTGCTCTAGGTGATTCCAAAGCAAGAAAAGGGCAAGGTTTGTCACACCCTCAAAATCCACTTGCGGAGTTTTACCGCGAGGCGCATGACAAACCAGGATCCAAGTCAACGATCACAATAAACAATTCTAAATGAACATATGCAATTTCAAAAACATAGTTTAAAATCCCCAAATACAGCGGAAGCTTATACTCAAAACATAATCCAAAAGTAAACCAAATTATTCAATGTTTGAAAACCATGCAACCCTAACTAGACGCCGTGCAGACGCGTGCGCCCTAGTTCCGTAGTGCTACCTTAGCGACCTGAGAAAACATGTAAGAGTTACGTCAGCACAAAAATGCTGGTGAGTTCACAGGTTTTGTAATCAAAGTATCAAGTTCAACCTGTCCATACTATATCAATTTGTAAGCCAAGTACGCTAGCTAGGCGTATGTTTTGTTACATCTACGATTGGAAAACCATTACTAACTCGCAAACCAGATGTTGTGCCCAA
The DNA here is from genome assembly GCA_028751855.1 of Ambrosia trifida. Lineage (NCBI taxonomy): Eukaryota > Viridiplantae > Streptophyta > Magnoliopsida > Asterales > Asteraceae > Ambrosia > Ambrosia trifida. The sequence continues at coordinate 6,535,993 of CM054126.1, read as the reverse complement.
ATAGTAAACCTGTTCCTGTTTGAGACAATATGCACTCGCCCGGCCCTCCAAGCCGACGAGCGGGGTTGGTTACTCCCAATAGATCTATTCACATTTCCCCGTTGTGCTAACCCGCACATTCATGGTTTCCCCCGGGACTTCCAAAGATCGTATAGTAAACCATAGAAACCCATAGTATGACAGTTGTTACCAAAACATAAGTTTAACACATGTTTTCTCCCCCAAAAAGTGAAACCAGTTAAAAGAGGGGCCGTAAACTCACCTTAACGCGCAAGCAAGGAATCCGAACAGCAAGTAATATATGCTACCGACACCCTAATAACAGTGTCATTAAGTGAGTATAGGCGTAATATCATTACACCATATAACTCGTTTGTCCAAGGCGTTTTAAATGTTCAAAAGCGTGTAAGTGACACCTAGTGATTATACATGCATAAGTAAATCCTACGGACCCGTTGGTGAATACGTTGGTTACAATTAGTTTCTACATTCCGTATGTGTCTCAGACAAGTGTACTTCAGTTACATGTCAATTCCATACCACCTAAGACCTCAATTAATCACATAAGCACATAATACACAATCTGTGTTTTCAGGACAGATTGTACGCCATCAAAACGAATTTATTTAAAATAGCAAATCAGTGAGTTAACCTCCCAAATTTTTACTGAATTTTCTTTGGGATTCACTTAACAATACCTATTTTTGTTTTGTCTTAAATCCAAACACAAAAATAATTAAAATTCGTCTAATACATCTATGTTCAGAAAACCTTCCTAACAGGTCAGTTTGGTAGATAAATTCCCAAAAATTGTGTATTCATCCAAACGGGATGAATCCACTTGGAAAACTCATATTACTCCAATATTAACCTTCTGTAAAAATTTCACAACCCAACTCTTTATAAAACTTGATTTATGATGTTTCAAAGTTGACTCAGTTTGATACCCGAAATTCTGACCTGACCTATTTTAAATGAAAATTCCAAAAACATATCAAACGACATCCAAATCAGATGATTTTGCCCATTCTAAAAAGCTAAGACTATGTACAATCTACTAACGGTAGGTGAGCTTCCCAACCTTTGCCAAAATCGATCACACATGCTCGCAGCATGTCTTCTAAGGTTTGAATCGTGCGTTCACTCTGACCGTCAGTCTGTGGGTGATAAGTTGTACTCATGTCCAGCTGAGTACCCAAGGCCTTGTGAAAAGACTTCCAGAAGTGAGAAGTAAAGTGGGAGTCACGATCCGAAATAATAGAAACCGGCACCCCGTGCTTAGAAACAACTTCCTTCAGATAAAGACGAGCTAAACGATCCATGGTGTCGGTCTCCTTAATAGCGAGAAAATGGGTTGATTTCGTCAACCGATCAACAATCACCCATATCTTATCATTCCCGCTCGGTGACTTAGGTAGTTGCGTGACAAAATCCATTGTAATCCGTTCCCATTTCCACTCCGGAATTTCAGGTTGTTGCAAGAGACCCGACGGTTTCTGGTATTCCACCTTGACCTTAGCACAGGTCAAGCATTTGCTCACCTATGAGGCTATATCCGACCTCATTTTGGCCACCAGTAAAGCACCTTCAGAATCTTGGTACATCTTATCCGAACCAGGATGAATAGAATACCGGGACTTGTGAGCCTCATCTAAAACAAGCTCCCGAAGTCCCCCAAATAAAGGAACCCATATGCGTTCTGCGAAGTAGTGCAGGCCATCAGGCCTTCGCTCGAGGTGCTTGTCGGCACCGTGCATAGTCTCAGCTTTAAGGTTTTCCTCCTTCAAAGCTTCTAACTGAGCAGAACGGAGTTGGTCAGGTAGAGAGGAATGAATGGTGAGCTGCAACGCCCGAACGCGACGAGGATTAATTGATTCCTTCCTGCTCAAGGCGTCTGCTACTACATTCGCCTTGCCAGGATGGTACTTAATGGCGCAATCATAGTCGTTCAGGAGTTCAATCCAACGACGCTGTCGTATGTTCAAATGTTGTTGGTTGAAAATATGTTGAAGACTCTTGTGATCGGTGTAGATGGTGCATTTGGTACCGTACAAGTAATGTCTCCAAATTTTCAACCAACGACGCTGTCGTATGCTCAAGGCGTCCATGAAAACCGCCGGTGCGTTTGTGAGACCGAAAGGCATGACCAAGAACTCAAAATGGCCATAACGTGTACGAAAGGCAGTCTTGGCAACGTCAGCTTCCCTTACGCGCAACTGGTGATAACCGGACCTCAAATCAATCTTAGAGTAGTAGCTAGAACCCTGGAGTTGATCGAATAGATCATCAATACGTGGAAGAGGATAACGGTTCTTGATGGTCACTTTGTCTAATTCTCTGTAATCCACACACAATCGAAAACTTCCATCCTTCTTCTTAACGAACAGAATCGGGGCTCCCCAAGGGGAAGAACTTGGTCTGATAAAACCCTTGTCCAAGAGCTCTTGTAACTGACTGGACAATTCCTGCATCTCGGGAGGTGCAAGACGGTAGGGGGCCCGAGCAATAGGAGCAGCTCCCGGTACAAGATCAATACTGAACTCAACCTGACGATGGGGAGGAAGACCAGATAAATCATCGGGAAATACATCAGGAAACTCGCGTACAACAGGAATATCGTCGATCTTCTTCTCATCGGTAGAGGAAACAGATAAAAGTGCCAAAACGGTCGAATAACCCTTTCGAAGATACTTAAGGGCTTTCATGCTGGAGATGAGATTTAGCGGAGCACCGCCCTTGATACCGTACACAGAAAGGAATTCTCCATCAGGGAGGGGAATCCGAATAATCTTGTCGTAACAAACGATCTCAGCGCGATACAAAGACAACCAATCCATGCCTACAACAACGTCAAAACTACCCAAAGGTACCGGCATAAGGTCGATGGGGAACGACAAACCCGACAACTCTAGTTGACACTCCCGAAGGATACAAGTAGCTTCAATCTTTTTACCGTCAGCCAACTCAATTATATACTTAGCCTCTAATGGTACGGGTACTACATCTAGCAGTCGACTAACTTCCATAGATATAAAACTTTTATCGGCACCGGAATCAAATAAAACACTAACAGAGCGATTATTGAGAAGGAACGTACCGGTAACTGTGTCAGGATCCTGCCTAGCCTCTGCGGCTCCAATGACAAAGGCACGTGCATTCCTGCCACCGCCCCCGTTGTTCCTGTTACCGTTTCTATCCCTCACATCCCCGCCCTGCTTCAGTTTCGGGCACTCCTTCTTGTAATGCCCAGTCTCCCCACAGTTGTAACAACCCTGTCTCCCCGTAGTTCCTTGAGCAGTAGGAGCCGGGGTAGTACTTGGGGCCTGGGTCGATGGAAGTGTCGCCCGACAATCTTTAGCAAAATGCCCAAGTCGCTGACAGCGATGGCAACGATTACGGTCGCAGTCCCCCTGATGATGACGCCTACATTTGTTGCACTTAGGTAGTTTCCCCGCATAACCACCCTGTTTGGTACCAGAAGAAGAAGAACCCCCGCTATCGAATCTCTTACCCTGTTGTGCTGATGCTGGCACAAATCCTTTCCCCTCATTATCCCACTTACGCTTGTTATTCTCCGGGGCCTTGACAGTCGAACCCTTAGCAGGCAAAATACCCTCATTCACCTTCAAGTTTGTCATCCTGTGAGCCGATCGAACCACCTCTGAGTATGTAGGAAGATTCCCCGCAGCCACCAATCCTGCGATCTCTGGTACTAGCCCCGAGATATAGTGTTCAATCCTCCTGTATTATGGCACATGCAGATCAGGACACAGCACTGCCAACTCATTACGCCTTACCGTATACTTTTCAATTTCTGACCCGGTCATCTTGAGGTTCCACACCTCGTGCTCTAGCTTCTGAACTTCTTCCCTTGGACAGTACTCTCGCTTCAGTAGTTGAACAAAAATTTCCCAAGGCATAGCATAAGCCTCCCCTATACCCATATTCTGGGTGATATTGTTCCACCAGGTCAAAGCAACATCCTGGAATAACGCAGCAGCATACTTGACTCGATCCTCTGGGAGACAGTTGCACATCAGAAACACTGACTCCACCTTTTCCAGCCACCTGAGCAAGCTCACCGGACCCTCAGTGCCAGAGAATTCCTGGGGCTTACAGTCCCGAAACATCTTGTAGGTACACATAGGTGGGGGTGGGTTAACAGGACCACCTGAAATAAAACGCATGAGAAACCACGAAGGATGTAAACAAGGTTCACCAATGAGGCAAAAGTGGATAAATCAACTTACCACCACCATTGTGCCCTAACTGAAAGGCAGCTTGCAGCAAGTTGTTCAGATCTTCTTGTGTTAGGTTTACACCTCCACGACCACCACCACCACCACGACCACCACCACGCCCACCAGCGCGGCCACCTCCACGTCCTCCTCGTACTCCAGACATGATTCTGACAGAAAGGACGAGAAAATTTTAGTTTCGCAGCTAATGGTAACCACTAGCGTTCACAAGATCAAAGCTAGATCCAACCCAGGACTATCCATTCAAACCCAGAGCTCACTAGGGCTTTCATGCATTTCGGTTTATGATTTTGTGTGCACCCAAAATGATAAACCGCTCTACATGGTCCTCCAAGTGTTCTCCTAGTTCAAAGTTCAAATCACCGAACATAGACTCTTAGCTATACACCGTAATGCTACGGTAGTTTATGGCAAGTGTTTCTATTGGAGTATGAAAGGGAGATGTCCGAGCCTTGGACAAATCTCAAGAGTACACGATTTACCCCAATATACCACACTGCCTAGAGAGCAAGTAACCCGACCTAAGATAGAACGGATGATGTAACATAGGAAGGTCAGATGATTTAGAGACACCCCGACAATGCCATACGTAATCCACCATAATGTTTAGTACTATGTGATCGTCTAGTGTGTGCGACTCGGCTATAGACTAGACTCTACATGCAGTCCTAGTTCACTATAACCATTGGCTCTGATACCAATCTGTCACACCCTCAAAATCCACTTGCGGAGTTTTACCGCGAGGCGCATGACAAACCAGGATCCAAGTCAATGATCACAATAAACAATTCTAAATGAACATATGCAATTTCAAAAACATAGTTTAAAATCCCCAAATACAGCGGAAGCTTATACTCAAAACATAATCCAAAAGTAAACCAAATTATTCAATGTTTGAAAACCATGCAACCCTAACTAGACGCCGTGCAGACGCGTGCGCCCTAGTTTCGTAGTGCTACCTTAGCGACCTGAGAAAACATGTAAGAGTTACGTCAGCACAAAAATGCTGGTGAGTTCACAGGTTTTGTAATCAAAGTATCAAGTTCAACCTGTCCATACTATATCAATTTGTAAGCCAAGTACGCTAGCTAGGCGTATGTTTTGTTACATCTACGATTGGAAAACCATTACTGTCACACCCTCAAAATCCACTTGCGGAGTTTTACCGCGAGGCGCATGACAAACCAGGATCCAAACCAACGATCACAATAAACAAGTCTAAAATGAACATAATGCAATTTCAAAACAATGTTTAAAATTCCCGTTTACAGCGGAAGCTTATTCAAAACAATATTCAATAGTAAACCAATGTTCAACGTTTGTAAAACCATGCAACTCTAACTAGACGCCGTGCAGACGCGTGCGCCCTAGTTCCATTGTGCTACCTTAGCGACCTGAGAAAAACATGTAAAAGTTTACGTCAGCACAAAAATGCTGGTGAGTTTACAGGTTTTGTATCCAAGTACCAAGTCAACCTGTCCATACTATAACAAATCGAAAACCAGTGTACGCTAGCTAGGCGTATGTTTTGTTACTACCACGATTGGAAAACCATTACTAACGCGAATACCAAAAGTATGCCCGATGTAGTTCCTGTTGTTCCTGTTGTTCCTGTTTGAGACAATATGCACCCGCCGACCCTCCAAGTCGACGAGCGGGGTTGGTCACTCCCAATAGCGCTATTCACATTTCCCCGTTGTGCAAACCCGCACATTCATGGTTCCCCCCGGGACTTCCAAAGATCGTGTAGTACACAGTGTAAACCCATAGTATGACAGTAATTACCAAATAATCGTTTTAACACATGTTTTCTCCCCCGAAAAGTGTAAACCAGTTTAAAAGAGGGGCCGTAAACTCACCTTAACGTGCAAGCAAAGAATCCGAACAGCAAGCAATATATGCTACCGACACCCTAATAACAGTGTCGCTTAGTGAGTATAGGCGTAATATCATTACCCATATAACTCGTTTGTCCAAGGCGTTTTAAATGTTCAAAAGTGTGTATGCGACGCCTAGTGATTCTACATGCAATAGTAAACCCTACGGACCCGTTGGTGAATACGTTGGTTACAATTAGTTTCTACATTCCGTATGTGTCTCAGACAAGTGTACTTCAGTTACATGTCAATTCCATACCACCTAAGACTTCAATTAATCACAGAAGCACATAATACACAACCTGTGTTTTCAGGACAGATTGTGCGCCATCAAAACTAATTTATTTAAAATAGCAAACCAGTGAGTTAACCTCCCAAATTTTTACTGAATTTACTTTGGGATTCACTCGACAATACCTATTTTTGTTTTGTCTCAATTCCAAACACAAAAATTATGAAAATTCGTACAACACAGCTATGTCCAGAAAATCTCCTCAACAGGTCAGTTTAGTAGGAAAATTCTTAAAAATTGTGTATTCATCCAAACGAGATGAATCCACTTGGAAAAGCTCTATTTTTCCAGTATTGACCTACTGTAAAAATTTCATAATCTAATTCCTTGTAAATCTCAAGTTATGACCATTTAAAGTTAGCCCAATTTACAAATCCGAACATCTGATATGACCCCTAATCAATTAAAATTCCAAAAACGACTCAAACGATGTCCAAATTCGATGGTTTTACCCATTATGAAAAGCTAAGACCTTGTACGTTACATTCATGCAAAGAATCGATCAAACCAATTGTTTTCAAGCCACGAAACAGACCCTACAAGTCGACTTTCAGAATCTGTCCAGATTCTGATCGTACAATATTATCAATTATATCAAACCCTAGTTGCATATTATCAATCAATAACACCTAATGATCATCATACAACTTTCCTAATACCTATTCCCATCAGATCCTATTATCAAACCTGTCAAGATCAAAGCTTTTAGGATCAAAACACCAATAACTTGCGCAACAAGCATCCTATGATGTTACTACGCGTTTATTAATAGGTTTAATCCGTTTAATCTTCAAAAAGACTCATGTTTTAATGTTTATTAAACCCATTCAGACCTGGACAAACTTGTTATATGATTTTTACAATAAAACATAAAGTAAAAAGCGTAAGAAATCATGAGTTATACCCTTAGCTCTTCAAATCAATCAATCGCGCGCCTTGGAGCCTCCCAATTGATGATCTTAAGCCTTAGCAGGAGTTTTTGGAGTGAAATATTCGTGTGGGGCAGTAAGGGGGCGATTAGGGTTGAGTATGAGGGCTGCATGGGAGTTAAGGATGTTTAAATATGAGTTTGAGGCGGTTTAAACCCGTCAGTCCCCTTCGAGCGGCCGCTCGGAGCCTGTGAGCGGCCGCTCACAGGTCCGGGTGGCGCGCTTTTGCCTCGTTTCGCCTCCCGACGCGTTATCCTTCGACGTTTTCGTTATTTCGGACCATAACAAGTGTAACCCCATGCGTTAAGACCCTAATCAACCTCACGCTCCACTTTTAATAATTTTTATTAACGTGTCCGGTTTAGGTTCACATAATCATGTATGGTTTTCACATAAGTTGTCAGATATCACCGAGACACCTAAGTTTATTATTCACCAACGTCCGAGGTTCACTAATCATGCAATCACACGTTAACTCACACAAGGAGTCAAAACCCGACCCACACAAGGAGTCAAAGCATCTCATAACCCGAGATGTGAAAGTAGTCCCAAACCGGACTAGAAAACGTTTTGTAAGTTGTCTCAAACCCGAGACAATGCACGTATGTCCTATCTAGCTATCTCGCTAACCCTCGTTAAGTATAACATACGCGTGACTCGCTAAGGTAGACTTTAATCCAGACAACGTTGTTAACTAGAATTTGCCGGGTGTCACATCATGCCCACGTTAAAAGAATTTTCGTCCCGAAAATTGCACAAGTACCAAAAGGAATATGAAGGAAACAACAAAATATAGAAACCAAAAATAGAAATCAAAAAGAGAGATTTACCCGAGTTGTCACATCATCCCCACGTTAAAAGGAATCTCGCCCCGAGATTCATTCAGCTGCAGAAGAGACATATCTCGACTCGAACGCTTCCTTAGGAAAGAGATGAGGATATTTAGACTTCATCTGATCCTCCCGTTCCCACGTATACTCTGGTCCCCGGTTCGAGTTCCACCGAACCTTAACGATACGAATCTTGCTATGACGTAGGCTACGAATCTTGTAATCCAGAATCTCCACAGGTTCTTCCACAATCCGAAGACGATCATCAACCTTGATCTCTTCCAGTGGAACGATGAGAGACTCGTCAGCCAGACACTTCTTCAAGTTTGACACGTGGAAGACGTTATGTACGTTACCGAGCTCCGTCGGTAAATCAAGACGATATGCCACTGGCCCAATCCGTTCCAGGATCGTAAATGGTCCGACATACCGTGGGTTGAGTTTGCCACGCTTCCCAAAGCGTATGACGCCCTTCCACGGTGAGACTTTTAGAAGTACTTTGTCATTAACTTGGAATTCCAATGGTTTGCGACGCTGATCGGCATAACTCTTTTGCCGGTCCCGTGCCGCTGCCAACCGGTTGCGAATCTGTACGATCTTTTCCGAAGTTTCGTACACTAGCTCAGGCCCAGTGAGTTGACTCTCACCCACTTCAGCCCAACAAAGAGGAGAACGGCATTTCCGTCCGTACAGTGCCTCGAACGGAGCCGCCTTGATGCTCGTGTGATAATTATTGTTGTACGAAAATTCTACTAACGGTAGATGAGCTTCCCAACCCTTGCCAAAATCGATCACACATGCCCGCAGCATGTCTTCTAAAGTTTGAATCGTGCGCTCACTCTGACCGTCAGTCTGTGGATGGTAAGCTGTACTCATGTCTAGTTGTGTACCCAAAGCCTTGTGCAAAGACTTCCAGAAGTGAGAAGTAAAATGGGAATCACGATCCGAAATAATAGAAACTGGCACCCCGTGCTTAGAAACAACTTCCTTCAAATAAAGGCGAGCCAAACGATCCATGGTGTCGGTCTCCTTAATAGCGAGAAAATGGGCTGACTTCGTTAACCGATCGACAATCACCCATATCTTGTCATTCCCGCTTGGTGATTTAGGAAGTTGTGTGACAAAATCCATAGTAATCCGTTCCCATTTCCATTCCGGAATTTCAGGTTGTTGCAAGAGACCCGACGGTTTCTGGTATTCCACCTTGACCTTAGCACAGGTCAAGCATTTGCTCACGTATGAGGCTATATCCGACCTCATGTTTGGCCACCAGTAAAGCACCTTCAGATCTTGGTACATTTTATCCGAACCAGGATGAATAGAATACCGGGACTTGTGAGCCTCATCAAGGACAAGCTCCCGTAGTCCCCCGAATAAAGGAACCCATATACGTTCTGCGAAATAGTGCAGGCCATCAGGCCTTCGCTCTAGGTGCTTGTCGGCGCCGTGCATAGTTTCAGCTTTACGGTTTTCCTCCTTCAAAGCTTCTAACTGGGCAGAACGGAGTTGATCAGGTAAGGATGAATGAATGGTGAGCTGCAACGCCCGAACGCGACGAGGTTTAGTAGATTCCTTCCTGCTCAAGGCGTCTGCTACAACATTCGCCTTGCCAGGATGGTACTTAATAGCATAATCATAGTCGTTCAAAAGTTCGATCCAACGACGCTGCCGTATGTTCAAATGTTGTTGGTCGAAAATGTGTTGGAGACTCTTGTGATCGGTGTAGATGGTGCATTTGGTACCGTACAAGTAATGTCTCCAAATTTTCAACGCGAAAACCACTGCACCCAACTCCAAGTCATGGGTGGTGTAGTTCTTCTCGTGCACTTTGAGTTGACGAGAAGCATACGCGATCACTTTCTCGCGTTGCATCAACACGCAACCGAGACCATGAATAGAAGCATCACAGTAAACAACGAAATCATCAGGGCCTTCAGGTAAAGACAAAATGGGAGCAGAACACAGTTTTGACTTCAGTTCTTCAAACGCTGACTCTTGTGGTTCACCCCAGTCGAATTTCCTATCCTTCTGAGTGAGAGTGGTGAGGGGTTGAGCAATCTTCGAGAACCCCTGAATGAAACGACGATAGTAGCCCGCAAGGCCTAGGAATTGCCGCACCTCAGTTGGCGTCTTTGGTGCTCCCCAGTCCTTGATCGCTTCGATCTTAGCTGGATCGACATGAATTCCTAGTTCATTAACCACATGTCCTAGGAATTGAACTTCGCGTAACCAAAAGTCACACTTTGAGAACTTGGCATAAAGTTGTTCCCGTCGCAAGAGTTCCAAAACTAACCGCAGATGTTCCCCGTGTTCGGTCTCATTCTTGGAGTAGATCAGAATGTCATCAATAAACACAATGACGAATTTATCAAGATATGGTTTACAGACGCGGTTCATCAAGTCCATGAAAACCGCCGGTGCATTCGTGAGACCGAAAGGCATGACCAAGAATTCGAAATGGCCATAACGTGTTCGAAAAGCAGTCTTTGCAACGTCAGCCTCCCTGACGCGCAGCTGGTGATAACCGGACCTCAAATCGATCTTGGAATAATAACTAGAACCCTGAAGCTGGTCGAATAGATCATCAATACGTGGAAGAGGATAACGGTTCTTGACGGTCAATTTGTTCAGTTCTCTGTAGTCTACACACAACCGGAAACTTCCATCCTTCTTCTTAACAAATAAAATCGGGGCTCCCCAAGGGGAAGAACTTGGCCGGATGAAACCCTTGTCCAAGAGTTCCTGTAACTGACTAGACAACTCCTGCATCTCGGGAGGTGCAAGACGGTAGGGGGCCCGAGCAATAGGAGCAGCCCCTGGTACAAGATCAATACCGAACTCGACTTGACGATGAGGAGGAAGACCAGATAAATCATCGGGAAAAACATCAGGAAACTCGCGTACAACCGAAATATCGTCGATCTTCTTCTCATCACCAGAGGAAACAGATAAAAGTGCCAAAACGGCTGGATAACCCTTTCGAAGACACTTAAGGGCTTTCATACTAGAGATGATATTCAGCGGGACACCACCCTTGATACCGTAAACAGAAAGGAATTCTCCATCAGGGAGAGGAATCCGAATAACCTTATCGTAACAAACAATCTCCGCGCGGTACAATGATAACCAATCCATGCCTACCACTACGTCAAAACTACCCAATGGTACCGGCATAAGGTCGATGGGGAACGATAAACCCGACAACTCTAATTGACACCCCCGAAGGATACTAGTAGCTTCAATCTTTTTACCGTCAGCCAACTCAATAATATACTTAGTCTCTAATGGTACGGGTACTACATCTAGCAGTCGACTAACTCCCATGGATACAAAACTCTTGTCGGCACCAGAATCAAACAACACACTAACAGAACGATTATTGAGAAGAAACGTACCGGTGACTGTGTCAGGGTCCTGTCTAGCCTCAGCGGCTCCAATGACGAAGGCACGTGCATTTCTGCCGCCGCCCCCGTTGTTCCCATTACCGTTGTTCCCACCCTGCTTCAATTTTGGGCAATCCTTCTTGTAATGCCCAGTGTCACCACAGTTGTAGCATCCTTGTTTCCCTGTAGTCCCCTGAGTAGTCGGAGCTGAGCTGTTAGTCGGAGCCTGGGTCGATGGAAGTGTAGCCCGACAATCTTTAGCATAGTGGCCTGTTCGCTGGCAGCGGTGACAACGGTTACTGTCGCAGTTCCCTTGATGATGGCGTCCACACTTGTTGCATTTGGGTAGTTTTCCCGCATAACCACCCTGCTTGTTACCCGAAGAAGAAGAACCCCCATTATCAAACCTTTTACCCTGCTGTGCTGACCCAGATCCTTTCCCGTCATTTTCCCACTTGCGCTTGTTGTTCTCTGGGGCCTTAACAGTCGAACCCTTCGCAGGCAAAATACCCTCATTCACCTTTAAGTTGGTCATCCTATGGGCTGATCGAACTACCTCTGCATACGTAGGATGATTTCCCGCAGCCACTAACCCTGCAATTTCCGGTACTAACCCCGAGACATAGTGTTCAATCCTACGGTATTCTGGCACATGCAGATCGGGACACAGTACTGCCAACTCATTCCGTCTCACAGTATACTTCTCAATTTCCGACCCAGTCATCTTGAGGTTCCACACCTCATGCTCCAGCTTCTGTACCTCTTCCCTCGGACAATACTCACGCTTCAGCAACTGCACAAAATTCTCCCATGGCATAGCATATGCCTCCCCAATACCCATATTCTGGGTGATGCCATTCCACCAAGTCAATGCCACATCCTGGAATAATGCAGCAGCATACTTTACCCGATCTTCTGGGAGACAGTTACACATCAAAAATACTGACTCCACTTTCTCCAACCACCTAAGCAAGCTCACCGCACCCTCAGTGCCAGAGAACTCCTGGGGCTTACAGTCCCGAAACATCTTGTAGGTACACATGGGTGGGGGTGGGTTAACAGGACCACCTGAAATGAAACGCATGAGAAGCCACGAAGAATGCAAACAAGGTTCACCAATGAGGCAAGGAAAATGGATAAATCAACTTACCACCACCGTTGTGCCCTAACTGAAAGGCAGCTTGGAGTAAGTTGTTCAGATCGTCCTGCGATAGGTTAACACCTCCACGACCACCAGCACCACCGCGACCACCACCACGTCCACCATTGCGACCACCTCCACGTCCTCCTCGTACTCCAGACATGATTCTGGCAGAAAGAATGAGAAAATTTAGTTTCACAGCTAATGGTAACCACTAGCGTTCGCAAGATCAAAGCTAGATCCAATCCAGGACTATCCCTTCAAACCCAGAGCTCACCAGGGCTTCCATGCATTTCGGTTTATGATTTTGTGTGCACCCAAAATGATAAACCGCTCTACATGGTCCTCCAAGTGTTCTCCTAGTTCAAAGTTCAAATCACCGAACATAGACTCTTAGCTATACACCGTAATACTACGGTAGTTTATGGCAAGTGTTTCTATTGGAGTATGAAAGGGAGAAGTCCGAGCCTTGGATAAATCTCAAGAGTACATGATTCACTCCAATATACTACACTGCCTAGAAAGTAAGTAACCCGACCTAAGATAGAACGGATGATGTAACGTAGAAAGACCAAATGATTTAGAGACACCCCGACAAGACCATACGTAAACCACCATAATGTTTAGTACCATGTGATCGTCTAGTGTGTGCGACTCGGCTATAGACTAGACTCTACATGCAGTCCTAGTTCACTATAACCATTGGCTCTGATACCAATCTGTCACACCCTCAAAATCCACTTGCGGAGTTTTACCGCGAGGCGCATGACAAACCAGGATCCAAACCAACGATCACAATAAACAAGTCTAAAATGAACATAATGCAATTTCAAAACAATGTTTAAAATTCCCGTTTACAGCGGAAGCTTATTCAAAACAATATTCAATAGTAAACCAATGTTCAACGTTTGTAAAACCATGCAACTCTAACTAGACGCCGTGCAGACGCGTGCGCCCTAGTTCCATTGTGCTACCTTAGCGACCTGAGAAAAACATGTAAAAGTTTACGTCAGCACAAAAATGCTGGTGAGTTTACAGGTTTTGTATCCAAGTACCAAGTCAACCTGTCCATACTATAACAAATCGAAAACCAGTGTACGCTAGCTAGGCGTATGTTTTGTTACTACCACGATTGGAAAACCATTACTAACGCGAATACCAAAAGTATGCCCGATGTAGTTCCTGTTGTTCCTGTTGTTCCTGTTTGAGACAATATGCACCCGCCGACCCTCCAAGTCGACGAGCGGGGTTGGTCACTCCCAATAGCGCTATTCACATTTCCCCGTTGTGCAAACCCGCACATTCATGGTTCCCCCCGGGACTTCCAAAGATCGTGTAGTACACAGTGTAAACCCATAGTATGACAGTAATTACCAAATAATCGTTTTAACACATGTTTTCTCCCCCGAAAAGTGTAAACCAGTTTAAAAGAGGGGCCGTAAACTCACCTTAACGTGCAAGCAAAGAATCCGAACAGCAAGCAATATATGCTACCGACACCCTAATAACAGTGTCGCTTAGTGAGTATAGGCGTAATATCATTACCCATATAACTCGTTTGTCCAAGGCGTTTTAAATGTTCAAAAGTGTGTATGCGACGCCTAGTGATTCTACATGCAATAGTAAACCCTACGGACCCGTTGGTGAATACGTTGGTTACAATTAGTTTCTACATTCCGTATGTGTCTCAGACAAGTGTACTTCAGTTACATGTCAATTCCATACCACCTAAGACTTCAATTAATCACAGAAGCACATAATACACAACCTGTGTTTTCAGGACAGATTGTGCGCCATCAAAACTAATTTATTTAAAATAGCAAACCAGTGAGTTAACCTCCCAAATTTTTACTGAATTTACTTTGGGATTCACTCGACAATACCTATTTTTGTTTTGTCTCAATTCCAAACACAAAAATTATGAAAATTCGTACAACACAGCTATGTCCAGAAAATCTCCTCAACAGGTCAGTTTAGTAGGAAAATTCTTAAAAATTGTGTATTCATCCAAACGAGATGAATCCACTTGGAAAAGCTCTATTTTTCCAGTATTGACCTACTGTAAAAATTTCATAATCTAATTCCTTGTAAATCTCAAGTTATGACCATTTAAAGTTAGCCCAATTTACAAATCCGAACATCTGATATGACCCCTAATCAATTAAAATTCCAAAAACGACTCAAACGATGTCCAAATTCGATGGTTTTACCCATTATGAAAAGCTAAGACCTTGTACGTTACATTCATGCAAAGAATCGATCAAACCAATTGTTTTCAAGCCACGAAACAGACCCTACAAGTCGACTTTCAGAATCTGTCCAGATTCTGATCGTACAATATTATCAATTATATCAAACCCTAGTTGCATATTATCAATCAATAACACCTAATGATCATCATACAACTTTCCTAATACCTATTCCCATCAGATCCTATTATCAAACCTGTCAAGATCAAAGCTTTTAGGATCAAAACACCAATAACTTGCGCAACAAGCATCCTATGATGTTACTACGCGTTTATTAATAGGTTTAATCCGTTTAATCTTCAAAAAGACTCATGTTTTAATGTTTATTAAACCCATTCAGACCTGGACAAACTTGTTATATGATTTTTACAATAAAACATAAAGTAAAAAGCGTAAGAAATCATGAGTTATACCCTTAGCTCTTCAAATCAATCAATCGCGCGCCTTGGAGCCTCCCAATTGATGATCTTAAGCCTTAGCAGGAGTTTTTGGAGTGAAATATTCGTGTGGGGCAGTAAGGGGGCGATTAGGGTTGAGTATGAGGGCTGCATGGGAGTTAAGGATGTTTAAATATGAGTTTGAGGCGGTTTAAACCCGTCAGTCCCCTTCGAGCGGCCGCTCGGAGCCTGTGAGCGGCCGCTCACAGGTCCGGGTGGCGCGCTTTTGCCTCGTTTCGCCTCCCGACGCGTTATCCTTCGACGTTTTCGTTATTTCGGACCATAACAAGTGTAACCCCATGCGTTAAGACCCTAATCAACCTCACGCTCCACTTTTAATAATTTTTATTAACGTGTCCGGTTTAGGTTCACATAATCATGTATGGTTTTCACATAAGTTGTCAGATATCACCGAGACACCTAAGTTTATTATTCACCAACGTCCGAGGTTCACTAATCATGCAATCACACGTTAACTCACACAAGGAGTCAAAACCCGACCCACACAAGGAGTCAAAGCATCTCATAACCCGAGATGTGAAAGTAGTCCCAAACCGGACTAGAAAACGTTTTGTAAGTTGTCTCAAACCTGAGACAATGCACGTATGTCCTATCTAGCTATCTCGCTAACCCTCGTTAAGTATAACATACGCGTGACTCGCTAAGGTAGACTTTAATCCAGACAACGTTGTTAACCAGAATTTGCCGGGTGTCACAATTACTAACTCGCAAACCAGATGTTGTGCCCGAATAGTAAACCTGTTCCTGTTTGAGACAATATGCACTCGCCCGGCCCTCCAAGCCGACGAGCGGGGTTGGTTACTCCCAATAGATCTATTCACATTTCCCCGTTGTGCTAACCCGCACATTCATGGTTTCCCCCGGGACTTCCAAAGATCGTATAGTAAACCATAGAAACCCATAGTATGACAGTTGTTACCAAAACATAAGTTTAACACATGTTTTCTCCCCCAAAAAGTGAAACCAGTTAAAAGAGGGGCCGTAAACTCACCTTAACGTGCAAGCAAGGAATCCGAACAACAAGTAATATATGCTACCGACACCCTAATAACAGTGTCATTAAGTGAGTATAGGCGTAATATCATTACACCATATAACTCGTTTGTCCAAGGCGTTTTAAATGTTCAAAAGCGTGTAAGTGACACCTAGTGATTATACATGCATAAGTAAATCCTACGGACCCGTTGGTGAATACGTTGGTTACAATTAGTTTCTACATTCCGTATGTGTCTCAGACAAGTGTACTTCAGTTACATGTCAATTCCATACCACCTAAGACCTCAATTAATCACATAAGCACATAATACACAATCTGTGTTTTCAGGACAGATTGTGCGCCATCAAAACGAATTTATTTAAAATAGCAAATCAGTGAGTTAACCTCCCAAATTTTTACTGAATTTTCTTTGGGATTCACTTAACAATACCTATTTTTTTTTTGTCTTAAATCCAAACACAAAAATAATTAAAATTCGTCTAATACATCTATGTTCAGAAAACCTTCCTAACAGGTCAGTTTGGTAGATAAATTCCCAAAAATTGTGTATTCATCCAAACGGGATGAATCCACTTGGAAAACTCATATTACTCCAATATTAACCTTATGTAAAAATTTCACAACCCAACTCTTTATAAAACTTGATTTATGATGTTTCAAAGTTGACTCAGTTTGATACCCGAAATTCTGACCTGACCTATTTTAAATGAAAATTCCAAAAAT
This sequence comes from Ambrosia trifida, assembly GCA_028751855.1. Lineage (NCBI taxonomy): Eukaryota > Viridiplantae > Streptophyta > Magnoliopsida > Asterales > Asteraceae > Ambrosia > Ambrosia trifida. The sequence goes on along the minus strand of CM054126.1, from coordinate 6,518,855 downwards.
ATATCAAACGACATCCAAATCAGATGATTTTGCTCATTCTAAAAAGCTAAGACTATGTACAATCTATTCATGCAAAGAATCGATCAAACCAATTATTTTCATGCCACGAAACAGGCCCTACAAGTCGATATTCAGAATCTGTCCAGATTCTAATCATGCAATATTATCAATTATATCAAACCCTAGTTGCATATTATCAATCAATAACACCTAATAATCATCATACAACATTAGTAAGAACCACATCTGATCAAAACCCTAATTATACATCACAAACATCATTATTCACAAACCCTAGAAGTCTAAAACATCAAGAACACGCATAATCATGCAAAACATATAACATTCATTATATAACAATGTGCTTGACCCTTTTAATCTTCGTAATCATCATGTTTTAACTTTTATAAAAATACTTTCAGACCTGGACAAACAAGGTTTTGATGTTTTAAAACAATTTAAAGAAGATTAAAACATAAGGGAATGAAGATTATACCACAAACACTCCAAAACAACCAACTGAACGCTCTCCAAGCTTCCCGATTGATGTTCTTGAGCTTTAGCAGGTGGTTTAGGGTTAATAATTTGTGTGGGGCAGAAAGGGGGCGATTAGGGTTGAGTTTAGGGGTTGCATGGGGGTTAAGGATGCTTAAATAAGAGTTTAAGGCGGTTTAAACCCGTCAGACATGAGCGAGCGGCCGCTCGGGCCCTGTGAGCGGCCGCTTACAGGCCCAAGGCCCTCGTTCGTGTCTCGTTTCATCACCCGACGCGTTATCCTTTGACGTTTTCGTTATTTCGGACCGTAACAAGTGCAACCCCATGCGTTAAGACCCTAATCAACCTCATACTCCACTTTTAGTGATTTTTATTAACGTATTCGGTTTAGGTTCACATAATCACGTATGGTTTTCACATAAGTTCATCAACTATCACAGAGACACATAAGTTCGTTATTCACCAACGTCCGAGGTTCACTAATCATGTAATCACATATTAACTCATAACAATGCACGTATGTCCTATCTAGCTATCTAGCTAACCCTAGTTAAGTATAATATATGCGTGACTCGCTAAGGTAGACTTTAATCTAGACAACGTTGTTAACCAGAATTTGCCGGGTGTCACATCATCCCCACGTTAAAAGAATTTTCGTCCCGAAAATTGTACAAGTACCAAAAGGAATAACAAAAGAAACAGACAAAAGATAGAAACCAAGAGAGAGATTTACCCGAGTTGTCACAAGGTTCGAGATTTGAAGCTAGAGTTTCGACTTCCTCGGGTGTTCATCATTCGGTTTAGTTGTTTCTTAGTTTTCTTTCATTCAAACTCATGTTGATTGATATTATGAACCTTTTGATTGCTGTTTTGATGATGTTTTGTGGCTAAACTCTTATAGCTACCTAGACTAAGACGAATAACTATGTTTTGATTTGCGATTTTTATGGTTTTGGAACTTGTTTGGATTTATGATTCAGTAAAGATTTTGATTTCTTTAGATCTAGTGTATGTGCGTATTTATTATTTTCTTATTGTCATTTATTCACTCCACTTGCACTTTTGTGAATGTCTTTCATGTATGAGTGCTAGTTAGGTTGCAGACTTTGTGTAGCAACTAGTTTATGGTCAATAGTCGCGAGTTTACCATAGGAGTGATATTTGGTGGTTAGAAGATTTTAGGTATTCTTCCAAGTTCAATAGCTGTGAGGTGAGGACTTGTTGGTATGTCTAGGTTGTTAGATTGCTAGGTTAGAGGCTTTGTGAGAAGATCTGCCTAGTTTCCCTTTCAACTCTTGCATATCAAGTTAGATCTAGGCTTCAATAATTACCCATTGCACCTAGTGTAGTGAGGCTTTCGCGCTGTGAGGTAGATTGTCTAGCGGGTACTTGATCATAAGAGTTAGATAACCTGTGAGGGTTTGTACTCCAACCGGTAGTTTAACAGCACAAAAATATTCTAGGGTTTCCCCTTGAGAAGGGTCGAGGGTGTCTAGTTTATTCTTGATGTTTAGTACTTTAAGATCCCGGTTCCAAATCAGTTCCATAACCATAGAAGCTTATCAGGCATAGTTAGGAGTCTGGTCTAGGTAGTGTCTTATCATCATCTGAAATCATCTTAGCTCAATTATCGTTTTTAGTTAAGTATAGTTAACCTTAGGTAATCTTTATTTTATTGCAAATTAGTTTTTAGTAAAACCCCCCTTTTAATTAATAAATAGTTTTATTTCAGTTTTAGATAAGTTTTCGAGTCTAATTACCGTTTTCCATTTGAGTCTCGTGGGTTCGATATCCGGACTTACTTTAGCTATACTAGAGTCGATAGGTTCACTTGCCTGTCAGTAGTTTAGTTTTAGAGAGTCTAGAGTATTACTAGGTGTCTAGTTTTAGGTTTAATTTAGTTGTTTTTATTAAACTACTTTTAGCACATCAAGTTTTTGGCGCCGTTGCCGGTTCACATCTTCTTGATAATCCCAGTTGTCAGTCCTGTCTGTTACGACCGCGAAAGAAATGCTATACGGTCGTTTACTAACATTAAATCAACTTTTTGCTTGTTTCTTTAAAGTTGTTTTGCAGATATGTCAGGTGAAGGCTCCTCGCACGCAGCAGCAAAAAGAAAACGGGATCCACCCCGCAAACCGATTCAGTATTCAGAGCCAGAGAAGCATAATACTGTTGAACGTGATAACCTTCGCGAGCATACTTTACTTAAATTTGCTTCAGGCACAAAAGAAGCAGAAAAGTGTGACGTTTTGATTGATCTGCCTTTGCTGACACCGCAGACTATAGATTGGGATCTTTTAGATAAAGTTGGGCAGCGGGACAGGATTGAGAAGTTGTTGGGCCCCAGGTTTAAGAAGGTTTTGGCTTGTGATAAACCACAGTATGAAGAGATCACTATTGAGTTCCATTCCACGTACATACACAGAGAGGGTGGGTTTTATGAGTCAGATGCAGTTTCATTCTCTCTGGGCAGGGTACTACATGAGATGTCTATTCCCAGTTCGCAATTGTTACAGGTTATTATACCGCGGAGGAGACCCAAACTTCCGCGTTTCTGACTAGTTTGAGGGGTGTGAGCAAGGAAGAGAGGGAGTATTGTATTACAGAGGCAGATTTAGAAGAATTTTGGAATTCGATTGCTAATGTTCCGTACTCAAGTGGGTTGTCAGGGTCAGCAATTCGGGATCCCGTTTACAGGTACATCATTAAGGTCCTTGGTTGCACTTTGGTGGGAAGGAAGTCGACTGAAAATAGAGTGAATTGGGTTGAGTTGTTTTGTTTATATTGTATGGTGAAAGGCCGGGAGGCGAATTTGGCAAGTGTTATGGCTTGGTCATTCTCAAGACCGAGGAGAGGTGGGACGCGAGCAGGTTTGGATATGGGCCCGTACATCACGCAGATAGCTCAACACTTGAATGTGATGAGGCAGCCTGGGCCGTATACCGAACACAAGTTAGTGAAAGGACCCAAGAAGCCCGGGTATTATGGTTTGAAGGAGTCGAGGAATGTGAGTATCATTACTAGCACTGACCCGCCTGAATGGGTAGCTATCACACCAGGACCTCAGGTATTACCTCCAGAGGGTACAGCAGCAGCAACTACTCTTCAGGCCAGCATTCCTACCAGATTACAGAGACCTCGACAGAGACACGAGTTGCCAGGTCGTCAGTATCCTCTCAGAGAGCCACCACCAGTACCACTTACTCTAGAGGCATTAGCTGAGCGCACTGATAGGCAGATTAGGGAGTTGAGAGAGCTGATTACTGAGGGTCAGCGAGCACAGGCAGAGAGCCAGCGCAGGCAGGACGATGCGTTCAGGTTTATTATGGGGGCATTGAATTTGGGCGTGCCAGAGTTTTTCAGAGCACCAGAGCAGCAGGAGCAGCGGGATCCACAGGATGATTAGGAGCATTGTGGGGATACGAGTGCAGCATGATCATCTGGTTATATCTTTTGTTTATTTTTCTTTTGATAATGTTTTTATTTGATCACGGTCTGTACTAAACTTGATATTTTGTGACATGCTCTGGGACATGGGTTGGCAGGTTGGCACTTTATATATATATATATATATATATATATATATATATATATATGTTGGCTATGATGTGATTATGTGTGTTTGGTAGAATACTTGGCCGCTTCGTTCGTTGATGAGAATTTGGAATTGTTTGCTGAGCACGTTTGAATTGGATGGCATGTTTTTGGATTAGACTGGCACATGACAGTCTTGCTATATTTCCAGCTAAGTCTTTTCCTTTTTTATCTTTTTTTTTTTGTTTTTCTTTCTGTTCAGTGTCAGTTTTATTTTATGGTGTTTGAGTCAGTTGTCCATTCCTGCATTGGGGACAATGCAAAATTTAAGTGTGGGGATGGACCGTGTCGGTTATAGTTGAGTCTAAAAAAAAAATTAATAAAAAAAATGTCCCTGATTTTGAAGTTTGCATTATATAAAATATGGAAGATGATAGGTAAAGTTAGGTGTCCGGTTTTCAAATAGTATGTATAATAAGAGATTAAAATTGATTGAAAACGTGTCTGATTTGGGATATGTGGGTAGGCTCAACCGGTAGAAAGGTTTCCTTTGAAAAGTAATAAATTAATTATGTTAGGCTACTTTGTGGGTTCTCATCTAGGAGAAACGGGGAGACCGAAACCGCCAAAAATAGTATAAGAAGCACCGTTATAAGTTTAAAGCCGTTAGAAATTCTAATCACTTAAAAAAAATATATTAGAAATCAAAGCAAAAAAATGCTGAAGCTTAAGGTGCCTGGCCACTGGGATAGCGACTTGGATTGGTCACACCCTCTGAGTTAAGTATGCTAAGATTGAAAAAAAAAATGCTGAAGCTTAAGGTGCCTGGCCACTGGGATAGCGACTTGGATTGGTCACACCCTCTGAGTTAAGTATTTAAAAAAAAAAAGTGATTTTAAATTCTCTTGGTTTTCTACATAAGACGGTTGGGAAATGGTCAAATTGGTCGTTCCTTTAGCTTCATAAGCTTGAGGCGGAATTAGGAGGAACTGTGGCTTCCTTTGAGTGAGACCCTAGATAGACTAATTAACATGAACTTAACGTAAATAAAAAGGGGCTTGGAGACCGGTTTGGGTTTAAGAGGATCAGTATACCTGCAATCGCAATCAACACGTTAGTAGATTATTAATTAAGTAACCTATGTTTTGAAACCGGATGTAAACCTAACTGTGATTCCATAGCATAATTCTTTTTCAGGGACGAAAAAACATAAGTGTGGGGATGTTTGATGTATTGCAAAATACATCGGTTATTTGTACATATTTTGAGTCATTATCGAGTCAGTGTGTGTCGTTTATATATATTTTTCGGTTTCTATTTAGTATTTTATGTGTCACAGGAATCCGGATGGCAAAAGAGGCAAATTTATGCATAAACGGTGCTTTACGAGGTCCCGGATGAGTCACAAATGAAAAGAGAAGATAAAAATAAACAAAATTGGAAAAATCATCCCGTCGTGTCACGCGACAGACTCCATTGCATCCCGTCGTGTCACGCGGCGCTATGCAGTTCAGCTTTGAGGGCGTCGTGTCACGCGACCACTTACCCAGGATCCCGTCGCGTGACGCGATGGCCATCAGGAAGCCCAAAATTGTGTTTTTCAAGCCCAAATCGGATTTTAAAACCCTAGAACGAAATTTTAAGAGGTATTCTTGACTTTTGGACGATTGGAGAGCTGCTCTAGGTGATTCCAAGGCAAGAAAAGGGCAAGGTTCGAGATTTGAAGCTAGAGTTTCGACTTCCTCGGGTGTTCATCATTCGGTTTAGTTGTTTCTTAGTTTTCTTTCATTCAAACTCATGTTGATTGATATTATGAACCTTTTGATTGCTGTTTTGATGATGTTTTGTGGCTAAACTCTTATAGCTACCTAGACTAAGACGAATAACTATGTTTTGATTTGCGATTTTTATGGTTTTTGGAACTTGTTTGGATTTATGATTCAGTAAAGATTTTGATTTCTTTAGATCTAGTGTATGTGCGTATTTATTATTTTCTTATTGTCATTTATTCACTCCACTAGCACTTTTGTGAATGTCTTTCATGTATGAGTGCTAGTTAGGTTGCAGACTTTGTGTAGCAACTAGTTTATGGTCAATAGTCGCGAGTTTACCATAGGAGTGATATTTGGTGGTTAGAAGATTTTAGGTATTCTTCCAAGTTCAATAGCTGTGAGGTGAGGACTTGTTGGTATGTCTAGGTTGTTAGATTGCTAGGTTAGAGGCTTTGTGAGAAGATCTGCCTAGTTTCCCTTTCAACTCTTCCATATCAAGTTAGATCTAGGCTTCAATAATTACCCCTTGCACCTAGTGTAGTGAGGCTTTCGCGCTGTGAGGTAGATTGTCTAGCGGGTACTCGATCATAAGTGTTAGATAACCTGTGAGGGTTTGTACTCCAACCGGTAGTTTAACAGCACAAAAATATTCTAGGGTTTCCCCTTGAGAAGGGTCGAGGGTGTCTAGTTTATTCTTGATGTTTAGTACTTTAAGATCCCGGTTCCAAATCAGTTCCATAACCATAGAAGCTTATCAGGCATAGTTAGGAGTCTGGTCTAGGTAGTGTCTTATCATCATCTGAAATCATCTTAGCTCAATTATCGTTTTTAGTTAAGTATAGTTAACCTTAGGTAATCTTTATTTTATTGCAAATTAGTTTTTAGTAAAACCCCCCCTTTTAATTAATAAATAGTTTTATTTCAGTTTTAGATAAGTTTTCGAGTCTAATTACCGTTTTCCATTAGAGTCTTGTGGGTTCGATATCCGGACTTACTTTAGCTATACTAGAGTCGATAGGTTCACTTGCCTGTCAGTAGTTTAGTTTTAGAGAGTCTAGAGTATTACTAGGTGTCTAGTTTTAGGTTTAATTTAGTTGTTTTTATTAAACTACTTTTAGCACATCAAGAATCACAAGAAATAACAGACGCAACATTCATTCAACTGCAAACAATAGAACCAGTTGTGTATGCAGCTCAGGATGAACAAGCAACACCAAAAAAAAGCATGCTGAAAAGGAAAAAACACCGGAAAAGGAAGCAGACGAAACCCTAATTCCACTGTTAGAAAAATGTTTGAGGACAAGGTTACGACAATGGTGAAATGCCCCTGACTTAACGGTGCAAGAACTGTTGTTGGCTCTTTAGTAGATGATACAACTGGTAATTGTCTAGTTGATGAATATAGGACTAGATATAAATAATGTTATATGACAAGGTTACGACAATGGTTCAAATATGAAAGGAAAACGTCAAGGTGTACAAAGAAGATTATTAGATATTAATCCTAGAGCTTTTTATACTCAATGTGATTGCCATAGTTTAAATTTAGTTCTTTGTGATATGGCTAATGCGTGTTTAAAAGCTCGTGAGTTTTTTTTAGAATTATACAACGTACTTATATTGTTTTTACTTCATCAACGAAAAGGTTGAAAATACTACAAGATTATTTACTAAAATTAACTCTTAAACCTTTTGCAAACACGTTGGGAAAGCAGGGTAGAAAGTGGTAGGACAGTTAGAAATTAAGCACCACAAGTAAGAGAGGCACTTATGGAATTATATATATTCATGGTGATGATCCAAAAATTCAAAGTGAGGCTAAATCCTTGTTGAAATTTGAATTTGATGACTATGATTTTTTATTAGGAATAGTTAATTGTGTTAGCAAGAGCTTACAATACAAAGATATGCGTACCGATAATGCTATAAAAAAATTAGGTGGTCTTTGTGTTACTTTGAAAAGTATAGAGAAAACGAATTTGAAAATGCTATTATTGAAAGAAAAAAAGATGGCTATAGAGTTGAAAGTAGAACTAAGTTTTGTGAAAAACATATCATCCATAGAAATAGTCAATATGATGAAAATGTTGTTAATGAAACTACTAAAACTCATATTGAATTATCTAGAATTCATTACTCTTTATATGTAGTAGATCAAACTATTTCGTCAGTCAAAACTAGATTTGATCAATTTAAAGTATTTTTGGTTTTCTATTTAGTCTAAAAATCTTGGAATCTTTTGATGATAATAGTTTAGTATAACATTGTATTAATCTTGAAAGTTCTTTAAACCATGATACCGGTTTAGATATTGATGGTTTCGACTTATTTAGGGAACCAAAACTTCTAAGGCATATCATACATTTAAAATGTTATTAATATACTAAACTATATTAAAATTTTAACTCTTTTCCAAATGCGTCTGTTACTTATAGAATTATCTTAACTTTTCCCATGGCTGTTGCGTCGGCCGAAAGGAAACATTCTTAATTAAAAATGTTAAAAAAAAGTTATCTAAGATGTGACGACCGGGAAAATTTTTCTTTCTTATCATTTCATTCTCTTTGGCTTCGAGAAATTTTCGGGATGAAAATTCTTTCAACAGGGGGATGATGTGACACCCGGCATGTTCAGGTTAACATTTTACAAACACATAAGTCTATCTTAGCGAAAAACGTTTATTCAAACATACTTAACTAGGTCAGTTAGGTCAGATTACATTCCGTATTGTCCAGGGTTCAATGATTCGGAGGATCATTGGGTCAATCACACACACACACACACGAGTCATGAGTCCCGTTGTTGGTGAATTACATGAATTAGATTAAGTAACAAACATGAATTGATATGTATATGTTATATGATATGCAAATACATGTTTAAACGGTGCTTAGATAACTATCCATGATTGTATATGCTTAACATATGTTAGGACTTCATATTCATGTGTTAGGATATGTTAAAATGCGTTAAAACAACAAAACTGGAAAAATCTGGAAATACCTAGTCTTGGTTCGACCTTAAGGGGGGGGGTCAAACCAGACACTGGAGTTCTTGAAAGTTTCCTTCGACCACTTTAGCTCTCATTCGACCTCAGCAAGGGGTCGAACCAGAGCTGGGTATAAATACCACACTTTGTCATTTTTCATCATTTCACAAACCCTAAACGCCTCTAAATACTCTCTAGCAATATTAATCACTGGGGAAGGAGTTTTTGCCCTTGTTTTTCATAATCTAACATACAAACATCTTCTAAACAAAGATCTAAGGTGTGTTCTTCATCCAATATCCTTTTTAAAGCATTTTGATTCATTTTCATTAAACCCCAAAGGTCCAGATCTGTTTTAAGATGGTTTTCACAATTAAAAACCTTCCTAACATCTTTCTAAACAAAACCTAATCATAATACATAAGTTTCATACAAGTTAACATGTGTTATTGTCACACCCCGCCCAGGTCGGAGCATTTACAGTGACCAGTCGACACAAACTTAAAGCGGAAACGTAATCTCGTTACATAACTTGAGTATTTATTACAAGCCAATGCGATCCAAGTACCACCAAGCTAAACAAAGCTCAACTATAATAAGATGAACAGTCTAAAGTATTCCATCTTTCAGCTAGGAACTCCCATTCCTTACACCACCAACCTGTGATACATGCTCGAGTAATAAAAATACGTTAGCACAGAGCTGGTGAGTCACATAAACTGACTTATCAGTAAAACACCCACATAAACATTTTATTGATCAATTATGAGCTCCATGCATGTCACCATAATCATAATCCGGTCATATATTCATACAGCCTACCAATTCCCCAGCAGGAACTGTATGCCCCCCCCCCCCCCCCGGGAAAATATAATGATCATCATAATATATATAACCCCCTGGATGCCACACCTATGGTTCGATGCATATACATGATCAATCACCACCAAAACAATTTTATGAGCAAGTATCACGTTTTCAAAATAGTTTAAGTAACTCACCTCTTTATCACCCCTTTAGCAGTTGACAACGCTAATAAACCAGGTACTATCTCAATGTCCTAATCCAATTATACAACCCTAGGTTAGATAACAGTACACCGAACTAATTATTATTACAGTTGGATATTGGTTAGCACTACTTTGTTTAAGCATGGATGATCAATCCATGCCTAACTAAGGCTAGGCTACCCAGTACCCATCTCTAATAATAATCCTAATGCCTAAAAATAAAAACCAAACTACTACTAAAAATAATAATTAGCTAAACATAACTTAAACGAAAACATACCTCAAAACTATCTACGGTCGGATGATGTAGAATCTTCCCTATTCGTGCTCCTACTCGTGCTCTAAAAATGACTGTTACAACACCCAACGGGGTATTGTAGGCTCACGATTCTCTTATTATATTAGAGTGCCCCGAGTTTTGATATAACTTAAAGAGATACTGATGATTCCTATATATATGAATGATTGGACGGTGGCTATTGTCATCTGGCCGATGTGGGATCAAAATGACCTGCTAGCTATAATGCTATATACAAAGTCAAGGACCTTCATTCCTCTCTTTAATTTTTTTTCCTTTACTTCGATGTGGTATAACAGAAACATATATGTTACCTTCAAATTTTTATTAGTTATACCATTTATTATATATTATACTATTATAATTAATTCAGCTGCTTCACTCGTCTTTCTCGCATAACTTCTAAAATATAATGTTTTACGAACTTTCGAATATACTTTTAAGACGGGCTAATTTTTATCTACGCGTCAACCTCAGTTTTATTAAAAACGGAATATGGTTTGAATATAATATATTCTATTATATAACTGAACGGTATCTTATAATACTAATTACTCGTCTAGATCTCATATCTCAAGTAATCATGTTATTCGTCACTTACTCGTTAACTAATTTTAAATACATAAATATCTATCTCACATGTTATTGGTTTGTTTTGACGGACAATAACCCGTTTCATTCACTAATAAATATGAACCAACACATTTTATATATATAACAAAAACGGGATGTTACAGTTATGTTGTGTTAATGATGTTTTTATGTGTGTTATGTGTTGTATGATGATTATGTGCTGCATAGATGTTATAGAAATGTTCTAAGGCTGCTATGGATGATATGTTTTGGTTGTCTTAGGCTATCAATTGTTGGATGATGATATTTTTGCTCATTTTGGGGATTTTGATAGATTTAGGGATCTAATTCATGAGGTTATTATGGATAATATGTTTGGGGTTTTCATACACTTGATAATATGAGCAAATTGGGGGTGATTATTGAAAGATTTCAGAAAGTTTCCTAATTGGGTAAAGTTTTCATGCATGATGTGACGTTTCCATAATTTTACCATCTTGGGTAAGTATTAAAACGGATTGATTTTGGAATAAAATTGGTAGGGTTTCGTGGGGACATGTTATTCATACGTGACTGTTGTGTTTCGTGATGTTTTCGGATAGTTTTGATACGATTTGATGCGTTTTAGGAAGAATGGAATTGCAAGGGTCGAACCTGGCACACATTCGACCAGCGTGGGGTCAAATGTAGGTGCCCACGGTTGAACCTGGCTCCATCTGGGTCGAACCTGCCTCAGTTAGGTCGAACGAGCTTGATTTAGGTTGAATTAACACATGTTAAGGTCGAATGAACATGTGTTAAGGTCGAAGGAACATGTGTTAGGTCGAATGAACTTATTTTGGGTCGAGTAAACAAACTTCCATTGGGGTTGAAGGAGGGTGTTTGGGTTGAACCAGAGGCTTTCTGGGTCGAAACAAACACAGAAAACTCCCGATTCGACCCTACGACTTCGTATGTGCGATTTTTGATGCAAACTAAGTGTTTTATGCTTGAAACATATGTGTTAATCTTATGTGCTTGATTAATTGATGTAATAGGTCACCAACGGGATGTCAGGTCTGTCTGGTATGTCCGGTTAACATTCAAACACATTTCTAAACACACATAGTCAAGATCTAGACAATTGGGGACTAGTTAACCTTCGGGTTAGTTGTCAATACGCTTACTTAAACTCATTGATAGGTCGCCATTAGTCGGGGCTATCACACACGTGTTGGATTTCTATTTAACTGAAGACGCAATCTAAGGTGAGTTTCACGGCCCCACTCTTTACTGGTTTTGGTTTTCGGGGGAGAAAACATGTTGTATTCTTTAACGTGGGTCAACTTATGTTTTCATAAAAGATGTGTCAAACTATGTTTTGGTATTCATGTATTCGTTATGTATTGGAGTATTCATTTGAGTTACTATGCGATCTTTTGAAGTCCCGGGAAAACCATGAATGTGCGGGTTTGCACAACGGGGGAAATGTGGATAGATCTATTTTGGCGTGACCGGCCCCACTCGTCGACTGGAGGTCGGACGGGTGCATGTTGTCTCTTAGGTATTCAGTATTCATTCGGGCAGTATTCATGTATTCACGTATTCGAGTTCAGTAATGGTTTTCCAATCGTAGTAGTGACAGGTATTCATCTGATTTGCATGCATGTGGTCTGGTTTGGCCAAGGGTATTCATTGGAACTTTTGGAGTCGGTCTTCATAAAAAACCTGTGAACTCACCGGCATTATTTGTTGACGTTTTTAGCATGTTTGTCTCAGGTCGCTAAGGTAGCAGCTGTCGATAGGCGCACGGAGTCTCACGACGTCTAGGATTCATATGCATGTTCATTAAACATTTTCAGACTTTATGTTTTACTTTTGGATTGTAACAACGTTTTATGCTTCCGCTGTGTTGGATAGATTTTGAAAACTTGATGGGCAGTTTACGTTGTTTTTAATATCATATAGTTGTCGTTTATTGTGACCGTTGACTTGGGTCCTGGTGTGTCACGCGCCTCGCGGTAAAACCCCGCACGTGGAATTTGAGGGTGTGACATAAGAGCTACAATGTCACAAAAAAGATTGAATGGATTACCTATTTCGTCAACTGAAAACGAGTTGTAAAAAGAAACCAATTATGAAAATTTTATTAAAAAATTTGCAACTACTAAAGCTAGAAAAATAAACTTAAATCTAAAATATCTTTAAGCATGCAAAAAATAAAAATTAAAAAAAATTAACCCTGTAAACAATAAGCCTTTTTGCTTATTTTGTCGGTCCCAAACCCAGGGGTAAAGGAGGATGGTTTTGATCAAATAGTCTTCTTTTTTTTTTTTTTTTTTTTTTTTAATTTGCAGATTTGGATTCTTATAGATACAGTGTTACAAGAAAGATTGAATGGATTAGCTATTTCGTCAACTGAAAACGAGTTGTTAGAAAAAAAAACTAATTATGAAAATTTTATTAAAAAATTTGCAACTACTATAGCTAGATTTTTTTAACGGCATTAAAGCTAGAAAATTAAACTTAAATCAAAACATATCTTTATGCATGCAAAAATTATATATATAAACATGCAAAAAAATAAATAAATTAACTTCATCAACAATAAACTTTTTAGATTATTTTGTCGGTCCTAAACCTAAACCTGGGGTAAAAGAGGAGGGCGAGAGTCCTCCTTGTGATCAATTATAGACCAATTATAGCCCGGTGTATGATGTATGCTCGATGGACCTGTGACGAGGCTGACGTTGTATGTTTAGATTATTTCGCCCTCTGATTATAGACCAATTATAGCCTTTTCGGTTACATAGATAAAGTCATTGTCAAGCTTCTAGCTAATCGACTTTCATAGGTACAGTTGCTGGTACGCGCAATCAGGTTTTATATCAGGATGATGTATGCTCGATGGACCTCTAAATCATAAACGAGACGATATCTATGCTAAAGCAATCTAAAAAAGAAGCAATGTTTTTCAAGATCGATTTCGAAAGATTTCTAAACAATTAGTTGAGATTGTATTCTCTTAATAATGGACCAGACAGCTTCCACATATCTATAAAAAATGCAAATGGGGCTGTTCTTCTTTTGGTGGAAAGTTGACACCAATCAAAGCAACACTTGATAGCCTACCTAAATATGTTTCATTTTTTGTAATGCAGGCAATCGAAAAACTTGCAGGCTGCAACTTTATTTAAGGAAGGCACGACGTGAACGCAAAAATCTGTTGGGTATTTTCTTGGGAGAAGATTATAGCAGCTAAAGACATAGGCGGTTATGGGATCGGAAGCATGAAAACAACTAATTTAGCATTGTTGACAAAATGGTGACCAAGATACAAAGTGGAACCAAACGATATCGGAAGCATGAAAACAACTAATTTAGCATCCTTGACTAGAGAAGCTTTAATAAAAATAGTGGCCGGTGGGGCGGGTGGAGTCAAGTTGTTTAAACAGTAAACCTATTGGTATCCTGCTATGCTGCAAAGGGGATTTGGAAACTAATTGCAGATTGGTGCAAGATCCTAAATTTCATCAATCATCAGGAAAAGTCATCAGAAAAGTCCCTAGAATGGTCCTATGGTGGTGATCTGGTTTATCTGGAAAGCGACAAACAAGTGGCTATTCAACGAAAGATCACAAAAAGCCCAAGGAGATATTTAAGGCACAAACATATTTATGGCTAAAACAGAGGGCAAACATAACTCTAGAACACATATCTATTAGATTGAAAGTCTTGGTGTGTTCTCAATTTCTAACTGTTCTTTTTCACTAGCTTCTTGCTCGTCTTTTTAATGAACTTTCGCCCTAGATAATGTGGTAATCGTGTTTCTCTAATCTTTGACACACACCCTGCCCAACAAGTTTAATTTCACTTTTTTAAACTAAAAAAACTAGAGAAAATTAACCAAAAAACAAAAACTCATTCGATGAGTGACAAACACAAAAACATCTATAAAAGTACCTTCCAAAAGGGCTGGCAAGAAACCATTATTCACAAACCCCTGTGTATCATATATGTATCTATATCATCATCATCGTTCACTACTTATCTACCATATCTCTAAAACGAAGCATAGAAGTACCCGACTGCCACTTACCTTTCCCCCTGTTATCCTCGTTATCCTTATCTGGCGGTGAAAATGCAAGTGAGAGTGATAAAGACGCCACATCATCATCATCCTTTTTCGGCATTATGTTATCATTCTCTCCACCTAAACATGTAATATCTTCGTTCAAATCCAAAGCGAACACGGGTTTTTGTTGGGTCTTTCCTCTTTCTACAGGAAAGAAGTATCGTTCATCATTACTATTTCCTGCAGCAGTCTTCTCAATATCTAAAATGCTATTCTGTCCATTAAGATCAATCTTTTGCTTCTTACTAAAGTTTCCCTCTTCTTCCGCAATCCGACCACTCACATCACGCCATGTGTTTATTTGACTTGTATCATCAAAGTCAACATCTTCTGAAAGGTCAATAAATGGCCGTTTTTTGGGATCGTTTTGCATATGCTTTTCTGGGACTATCTCTTTGCTACTAGCTGGAACTACATTAACACTATTGGTTGCTTTATCATGTACAGAATTTTGCAACTTTGAGTCAACCTTTGACTCCGGTTTGACATGGTTATCCTGTAGGTAAGAAAAGAATAAAAATTTCCTATAAGTAACTTATTTATCTTAAAATAAAGAAGTAATTACATAAAACATAAACCAGGTCAGACGGGTTAGGTATAGGTCAAATGGGTTGTAAGATAGGCCCGAAACACCTTTTGTCCAGAAAATATAAATTCGTAATAAACAATTACTCAATTAGGTTAAATATGTAGGAAATTTTACACATTAAATTACCGATGGGTCACTTTGATCCATTTCCTTTTAAGCTATTTATTTAGCATGAGTGGGGTCAACCTGAAACACTTTTGTCCAAACAAGAACTAGTTTTTTAGGAAAATAGTGTCAAATACGCTGTGAATGATTTTATGAATTGAGAACACACTTTAGGCAAGTTTCAACCGGTTCAACCCATTTCCTTTACACGCTTGACTCTTGACCTGTCAGAAGTAGAGCATAACCGGATGCTAGCTTTATTGTATGTGAACTAAATATTTTCTAACAAATGAATAGTACCTTTTCAATAGATCCAATCAAACGTGCATTCTCAGCCAATGGTATTTTATCAATTGATATTGAGGAAACAGTTTGAGGCGCACAACTTTTGGCAAGATTATTAGATATTGGATTCGGCCCAGTCGAAGTTGCATTATCAGCAAATGGTATTTTATCAACTGAGATTGAGGAAACGGATTGAGGAGCACTACTTTTTGCTGGATTATTAGAAATTAGATTCGGCCCAACCGAACTTGCATTCTCAGCCAATGGTATTTTATTAATTGAGATTGAGGGAACGGATTGTGGAGCACAACTTTTTGATAGATTATTAGAAATTTGATTCGGCCCAATCGAACTAGCATTCTCAACCAATGGTATTTTATCAGTTGAGATTGAGGAAACAGATTGAGGAGCACAACTTTTTTCTGGATTACTAAGAATCTGATTCGATGAATTCTTTTTCTTTCCTCTGAACACACCCCAAAGGAAGAACAACATATTCCAACCTACAAACAACGGATATGGCAAATGTAAGTCATATGAATGTGTGTATACGCACGTATATAAGTGTTACAAAAAAATTGTTTCTTCTTACGGTTGGACTTTTCTGGAAGCTGATTGGAAGGAAATATTAGAAGTTCAACCCCATTGATACTTCCAATAAGAGCTAAATCACCCTTTATCATATCATCCAATAAAACTAGGTAGCTTTTCTCGTAGCTGTATCATAAGGATAGAGAAAAACATCAAACAGAAATCAAAACATTATAAGTAGAGCCAAATAAACAATTTGGGGTCAAAACCAACCATATAAGTAGGCCCGGAGCACATTTAGCTGGAAAGAATAGTATTTCCATGAATAATTAGCATTTGAGATATGATCACAAAAATTTACACATTCGTCCCCAATATATTGCCTGGTTGTCTTTATAAAAGGGAAAATACCATAAAAAAACACTAAACTTTCTGTTTTTTTTTTCACTAAAGTCACTCAACAATTTTTTGCACATAAAAAGTACTACAATTTCAGTTTGTTCTTACAAAAGTCACTCAACAGTTCTTTGCACCTAAAAAACACTATACTTTCTGTTTTTTCTCATAAAAGTCACTGAACATTTCTTTTTCGTATAAAACCCCTTAAAATGTCAATTTCGAACAAAATTTTGATGTTTTTGTTTTAAATAACCTGGAACCGGAACTCTTAGTTGTGTTTGCTTACGTGTTGCATAGGTGGTCTATATATTTTGTATCCTTAAAAAATCTCAAATTGATGAAGTTGATTAAGAAAGTAAAGACTTCACGCGTCTTATATCGATTAAAAAACAATGTTTATTTGTTATATAATTTTTTTTCTTTGTACTTAAGAATTGTATAGCTATTTAAATTAGCGGAACTAATATTACTTTGATTGCAACAAGAGATTTTTTTGTCATACAGTTTGTTGCAAAAATAAATATATAATTACAAAATATCTTAAAAACTATAAAAAAAACACCACATAACAAAAAAAAAATAATGTTGGGTGACTTTTATGAGAAAAGTCAGAAAGTATAGTGTTTTTTAAGTACAAAGAAATGTTGAGTGACTTTTGTAAGAAAAAACTGAAAGTGTAGTGCTTTTTATATGCAAAAAATTGTTGAGTGACTTTAATGAGAAAAAACTGAAAGTTTAGTGTTTTTTATATGCATAGTATCACTGATTTTCCCATTTCAACTTCAACTAACTTCATCATAAATATAGTGACATAATGGTATGGTATTTTCAGATAGATTAAAAGTAAAATCTGCATTCCATCAAATAAAAATGCATTATTGATACTTATCTTAAATAGTGTTTTATTATTGTGGAGAATAACTTTGGGACGAATGAGTGCCATAAACTTCAGGTTACTTTTAATCCATTTGAACCAGTTGACCTATGTTGATTTAAGCTATATTTTTTTTTACCCACTAAAAAAAAGACACTAGATCAACCATGCATAACTGAATATAGAGAATAAAATTTGTAGTTACCTCTCAAGATCTTTAGCAAAGAAATATATTGCAATATTGTCCTCTTTTACGCCACTATTTTCAAACTGTGTAGGCCAGGCACTAACGCGTGATACCCCATTTAAAAGAATTTTATGGGGAAATTTGTTCACAGCTTCAAAGACTCTAGGTGATGCACAAGTTGACAGATGAGCCTGTAAACCGTCCCAAAATTCAGCCGTTTTACCACTTCTATTTATCTCAAAACTTCCCCTACAACAAATAAAACAATATTTAAAATCCAAATCCAATAAGAAAAGAAATACAGATGGAAAAGAAGAAGAAACCATACTGCCAGATGCATTCATGATCAGGAATAGCTAAATTCTTTGAAAGGGGAGGCAATGCCACATGATCATAGTTGGATAGTCCAGTTGTCAAATGCCTTCCTTCAGCAGGGAGTATCATGGATGGCTTATGAGTGTTACCATTTGACTGTTTAGAATGATCAACATTAAAATTTCGTGCAATCTGTCCATGCCAATCAGTTGGTGGCACCTCAGCAGAAGCAATACTCCCTGCATTTCTTGAATGTGGTGCACGGTCAACAACGGCTGCCTCATTATTAATGGTCAGGATAGACGATTCATCAGGTTGATCAGACGTTTTACTCTTTCTATAAATTCCAGGCTTTTTAAGCAATGCGGCTTCAATTGCATCCTTTAATTTGTTATCTCCGTTTTTCATATCCTTTGAAATTTTCATAGCCGATACGTTATTACCAAATGACCCCTGTGAAGAAAGACCTGTTTGTTTATTGCTCTGCCCAGAAACACCAGATGTGCCAAGGTTTACACCCGCTGTATTTTCCTTGGCTACTTCAGCAAGATTAGTTGATTCTTTAGATGTCACTTTTGATGAATTGTCAATAGGCTTATCATCAACAGAATTAATAATTCCACTGGATGCATTTCCAACCTTAGTGGGGGATGATGGCAACTGCTTGTCAATTTGACCTAATAAAGACAATTTATAAAATACATTAAAGTGCTGCAAAAAAGAAATGTTGAGCAAACATAACACAATCTTTGTAGCTAGAGATGCATTCAGAACTATGGCAATAAACAGAAATGAATGTTTATTGTGCATAATCCCTAAAAAATTAAAATATAAGTAGTTTCATTTGAAAACAATATTTGGACATAATAGGGACAGAAAACAGAAATGAATATTTCCTTTTAACACAAAAATTAAAATCATCAGATAACTATATAAATAGACATGCAATAATAATGACGAGATACAACAGCTTTAAGATCAAAACCCATATCATAATATATGTAAAGATAAAAAATTTTTAGTGTAATTTCTTCAATCGTATAAACGTATATTATATTTTCTTTGAAATCCATTGGCCCTTTTTAACAGGTTCCAAACTGAAACATGTGAGCGTAACAAGTTACATGAGCGCAGGCCTTAAGGAGCCTGTTGTGCGTCTCTATTTCACAAGTTGTATCCACTTTGAAGGAATGGAGAGCATACCTTGAGAAATAGAAGCTTCTGCACCTATATTAACCGACCGGTTGTTTGATTTTAATCCTGAAGTAGTTTTACAGTCGCCCTTTGACACTTTCGCTTCAGAGTTGGAAGCCAAAGAAACTGAATTAGTTTCACCTCGTGATGATAATATCCTATCACCTTTTGGAGTCAAAGCAGAAGAATTGGAAGTATTTGATTTTACTGAACTAGTCCTTTCAAAACTCCTTTCTTTCTTGCTACTTGGACTTCTAAGATCCTGAGCATGAGCTGAATTTGGAGATAGCATTTTAACTTTAGAACCACTTGGACCTAAACGCCCCGGGTTTGTAGATTTAAATGACAAAGATTTTGACATTTCTTTGGCTGCTACCGTATCATGAGAAGAACGTTCTTTTGTTGATTTCTGCCTTTGAAGAACAACTTCATCTACAAGTTTAGTTTTCGACTTCACATTTGGGAAACTGAAAGAGCTGGACTTGGAAAAGGCACCTGAAAGAGATACTATTAGCAGACCATATATTTTATCAGCATCACACCCTCCCCATACCCTACTAATAGATTTGTTATTTGTGGGATTTACAGGGTATGGTTGTTGCTGTTGTCGAAATAATTTATAAAATAAAAATTTATTATACAATGTCTATATTATAATGTTGTTTTTATTTCTTCTGAAAACTAATTCCATTCCTGCAAGCCAAACTAAACATGATTATGAAATGCAACAATCCATCCATTACTTTGTTTATCAAATCACCCAATCTATTCCATTTCTTCCAGTCAATCAAACAGATCTTAAAATAGGTTACATACCTCGTAAAGATTGTAACCGTGGACGTTTAGCAGGAGAATGTGACCCTTCTCTAGACTCACTACCAAAATGAGAATCAGCAGAAAACTGATGGCTGGATTTCACTTTCCCACGCTCAATATCTTTACTTGACCCTGTGATTTCAAGAGCCTGTTTTTTAAAAGATGACGACGACTCTAATTCTTCTGCACGTCTTTTTCCAGCTACTTTCGCAACTGCTGAATCAGAAGATTGATCCTTTTCAGCTGAAGTCTCTGTGCCGTTCTTTTTTCGATTTGCGATTTTAGTTTCCTCCAATTCGCATTCTTCACATAACCAATCACCTTCGGGAACTTTATCTATCATTACTTTCATGCAATAGCTGGCAAAATTTCCAAAAATTAACAATTTAACATCTTTATTCAAACAAACAATCACACTAAAACCCAACAGAGAGACTTACGTGTGCTCAGCACCATCAGGGCACCTACAACATATAGCAAGTAAGTCCTCACGTCCTGCATCTCCACATATATCACACACTTTAACCTGCCATCAACAAATATTTTAGCAAATAAAGTGCAATTATTTACATAACATGCATTTCAACAGTTTTGCAGAACAAAAAGTAAAGTTAATACTCACATCATGCTCCACAACATCCGATTCATCACTGCCATCTGTATGAGGACTTTGCAAAGATGTTTCTTCTTCTGGAGGTGTTGAATGTTCTTCATGCAGATTATCACCATCACTATTGGGTCCCGCTTCTTTCTCTTGGCGTCGAGTCACTGTCTCCTTTTGTTTTCCTACCCTAACTTTATTATTCTCATATTCATCAGATCTGAGTGAAGATTTTTCTGCATGGAGATGATTACATGACCCTATCAAATTCTTTATAATCAAGAAAATTTAAAACATGGTGTAACAACAAATGTACCTTCAATGTTTCTTAATCGGTTATCATCATCGGCATCATCAGACATGTTTGCTCCATCATTGAACTTCTTTGTACGCCTACCCTTCATATTAACTTTACTTTTAGCATTTTCAGATAAAGCATTGTAGCTTGAACTTGTACTCTCTGAGTTGCTTGTTTCACTAGTTGTTTTCTGTTTGTATTCGGATGTTTTACCCTTAACCAAAGGTTTAACACCATTACGTTTATCGGAAATTACATCAGCCTTTTTCATTGGATCTCCCTTAACATGCAAACAGGATGAATACAGATCAACACACAGTCACAATTAGCAGTCTCTTATCTCCTTTATCAACTTGAAAAACACCTAAACATGCATTAAGAACGTCAATAAACAAAAATCATCCACACAACTAGAAATAACAGCATAGTAACCAGATAGCAAAAAAAGTGTTGTATAAAGTAGGCCATGTATAATGCTTTTGCTTTCAAGGCCTTATGCTATCTATGCCATGCATGACAATAAAAATGTATATCACAGTTTAATGACAAGAAAGATATATGTCCTACTGATCACATATGAGATATTGCTTACTAACTAGTAACTACTGCCCCATTATCTAAGAAGGTCATACCATATTTAAGTAGTTATATAGCAATTGTAAATCAGTAAATGTAACTTTTGATACACGAGAACTAAATTCACGCAAAATGGACAGTGGTATTAAATTTTCACACAAGAGAATACCAGGGACTCTACTAAATCAGCACTGTCAAGTGTCATCTAGGAAACTAATTGACCCAAAAATGGTTGCAACCCACTGTAATCTTCTGCATGTTATCTTGGTTTAAAAAAGTGCGTCTAGGCGCACAGGTCTTTCACTTCAATGTAAGTGTACAACAACAACAACAACCTTACCCAGTAAATCCCACACTTTGCAAAGCTAAGAGTAGGGTCGGGGGAGGGTGGGATGTCGGCAAAACCTTACCCTTATCCTATCGGATAAAAAGGCTGCTTCTAGAGAGACCCCCGGCTCGAGAATACACAATCGACAAGCAAACACCACTAAAAAGTAATAAAGGCTTCTTCAATGTAAGTGTGCGTTTTACAAAAAAAGCACCCGAGGGTTGTTTTTGGGAAGAAAAAAAATTGACCTTGTAGCATGATCTTATACCACATGCTTTTCAGGTTTTAAATGTATAAAGCTTTCTTGTGTCTAAATAATGAGTAAACGATGCTATACACCTATAGGAAATATCTACAAAACAATTTGCGCCTCATGTACGAAAAGCAATCACTTTTGCACTTTCCATCTCCGTTACAAACCTTGTCACCTCGGTGCACTTCTCGTTTCCAAAACAAACCATGCTATACCAAAAGCTTCATTAGACAACAACAATGCTAATAACCACTATCAGCATTGAAGGCATCAATCAAAACCCTAGAATTAATTCAAGCAACAGTAACCAAAGACAACAACAAAGCAAGCAAATGCATATTCCAACACCATTCAAAACCCTAGAATTAATTCATCTTCCAGTCTATCCAACAATAACGAATTAATTAACCAGATAAATCCAATCAACACAAAATTAACCAAAAAACATACCGATCCTTAATAGGTTTCACCATCAGCAAACAATAAACCTTAATCTTTGAGTAAACAAGCATCAATCGCAGTATGTATGGCCCTGTTTCTTTATATATATGTGTTTTTTATAAGAAGGTAGAAAGAGTCAATAAAGAGGTGCAAACAATAATAATAATAATAATAATAGGATGTGTTGATGATGGAAATTAATAATAATAATAATAATAATAATATTAATAATAATGAAAATTGAAAGAAAAGAAGGGTTCTTACAGATTTGTGAAAGCGATGATGAATGAATCTTAATCTAGGGCTACAACTAGGGCACGAAACTCAACTTCTTCATTTTCATTTCTTTTTTTTTTTATTTTTTTATTTATTTACTTATTTATGGATGTTTAATGTTTAATGTGTGTATGACTTAAATACTATATGGTTAAAATCATTAATAATGTAATGTAATATTTTATGTTTTTTTTTATTTTTTTTTTAAAATAGTTTTAGTAAATGTTTTTTTTTTCCTTACTTTTAATATGAGATGTAAAGTTGTTGTTATGAGATTGTATCAAATTGTTATAATCTTTGGAAATTGGGAAGATTATTACATGTGATTAAATGATTAGATTCTATCCCATGAATAAAATGTAAAATGTGTGATTGAAAATGTAGATTTGTGGAAAATTTAAAAGGTTATTACATTACATTGGTTCTGGAATAAATAACTAATTTGTAATCTTAACCGTGCGTTGCGGCAGTGCTTTAAAACAATAAAGGTGGCAATACTTACAATTACTGTTATACCAGCGTTTATTGTGACGTGTGAAACCGTGAAAAAAAGTGTTGTTGAAAGTTTTTTATTGAAAAAAAAAAAACATTTAGATAAACCCATGGTTGTTTATAACAACCCCACCACAATGTTCAGTCTAGTAGGGTAGTACCGACAAATTAGATGAAAAAACATGCCAAAAAAAGTAAAAGTGTAGGTATAAAAAAGAAAGACAAAATTGTTGGTTTAAAAATTCATTTTGACCGTTTGTACATTCCTAATTTGATAACCTATACATCATCACACAAAAGTCGTTTTGGTCTCAACAATATATTCTAAATTTTATAAAACAATATACTTTCAAAGTTATAGGGAAAAAAAAGAGGCTTATGAGTGTGCCACATGTCTAAGTGGCTCTTGGCAACCTCTGCACGAGTAAAAGGTAGCCATTAAAATGTCTAATTGGGTAAGAGACCCTGAACAAGTAAGAGGCATAACTTGGTTAGGTCTGACTAATTGATGGTGGAGGAGGTGGTAGTGGGTTGAGGATGTAGTACATGAGTGGCTTGCTGATGATTATGAACACATGTGAATGGATAAAGAGGTAAATATGCATTCAACGACATTTTGAAATGTAATGCGTAAGAGAGTTACTGGTTGATTCAGAATGTCAAGTCAGTAAACCAAGCATACTTAAGGGCTCTTTGGCAACCTGTGCGCTAGTAAATGTTGAGCCATTAAGAGGTTTGATTGGGTAAGAGACTCTAAACTAGTAAGTGGTCTAACTTGGCTGAGCCTGCCTGATTGTTGGTAGAGAAGGTGGTGTGTGAGTAGCGAAAGTTATGAATGCAGGTGAATGGATTCAAAGGAAATTTTTTCATTCAACATCATTTGGAGGTAAGAGGCTTACTAATTGATTCAGATGTGTGTTGTTAGTGAACCAAACACACTTAATAGCAGCTGATTCAGAGGTATTATCTTAATAGAATCACTAAAAGACTACCACACAACCCCTTAATGCTGACTAATTTAGGTTTAGCCTCTTAATGAAATCATTAAGGGGCTAAGTTTTAAATAATAAACTCAATGAAAATAGAGATATTGGCTTATTTTGAACTTAGTTTTTGGTAAAACCAGGGGGTGAACTTAATACATATAAAATTTTAGATACCAGGAGGGTGAACTTAATACATATAAAAGTTTAGATATCAGGGGTGAACTTAATACATATAAAAGTTTAGATTTTTTTTTTGGTAAAATTTACATTACGAAGTGAAAAACCATAAAGTCGAAGACCCCTTGGCCCAAGACAAGATCTGCCTTAGAATAAAGAGGTCGCAATTACCGTTGCAAAATAGTCATCCCTAAAAGAAGTTCAAATTCAAATAGGTTGAAAGGGTGTAATGTGTAACTTTCACAACCATACTTTTGAATTGTTTGCAACTCATGCTTCAATAATGGTAAACAAAAATGAATAATAAAACTGATGTGTGTTTGCGTAGATTGGTATTACTAAAACAAGATCGAGTTTTAAATTTATAAAAAAATGATAATTACATTTTAACTAAACCCCCACAATAGACAAGTGCACATATCATGCATTGTATAGTTTCAGGTTAGTACCAAGTATATGACCCAAAGGACACGACTTTTGCTACTCAATTTTAGTTACCAATTAATTTCTTAGTTGATTTGTTTAGAAATACAATTAAAAATGCAGAAAATAAATAGTAATAACAAATAAGAAAAGAGTAGAAAGGATCATCAAGAACATAAACTCATAATTTTTACTAAATATAAACTATTAAATTTATACCAAGTTTTATCTACACCTAAAAAACACTAATAAATTTAGCCAAGAATGGCCATACAAGCTTGCACACAAGAGATGATAATGGGGATACTCATAGTGAGGAAGCTAATTGAGTTTTCTTAGGTTTTTAGTTATTTTTGAGTTTTCTCTCTATAGATTTGTGTATTACAAATGTTTATGGAGTGATCCTAATTCGAAAGGTTGTTCACTATAATCTCAGAGGGTAGAAACTACGAGTAGAAATTTTGGAATGAGATTATTTAAGTCTTGGTGAAGCCCTCAATATATAAACACGATCAACAACAAGAGCATGGTCATACCAAAAGTGGCATGCCCGTGCTTGTCCCCTAGAGGTATAGTCCGGTGTCCTCTATTGTTTTGTGTTGCATATTCTATCCCTAATGGTTGAGAAAGCACACCGATGCTTACCTAGGCACGGTCATGCTTAGCCACATAGCATAACCAGCTATCAGTCTGGTCGTATTTGGAATCTTCTAAGTTTCATTCGGGCATGGAGCACGCGTTCTTAAGGGAGCATGTCCACAGTCATGCTTAGCCACATAGCATAACCAACTATCAGTTTGGTCGTATTTGGAATCTTCTAAGTTTCGTTCGGGCATGGAGCGCACGTTCTTAAGGGAGAATGTATGTGCCCACCTTCCTGAGCCGACTTCTTTGATTGATTTGCTGAATTTTGTTAACCTTATAATGAGCATGTCCCTGCCTAAGTGTACATGGTCAAGCTTGGCATATGGCGATCTTAAAAATCTTCAGTTTCTCACATTTATCATTGCTTTTCACTCCTTTTTTCATTTTTAGGGTTAAAAACCTGCATTTATCAAATATGAAGGATTTAAGCATGTTTCCCTAGTATCTTTAGCCTCACTAGCATCAATAGCTTTAGCACCATTTGCACCATTATTCCTGCTTTAGCCACCAGCTTTGCCACCAGTTTGAGATTACAAGGTTTGGCCTTTGTAAGTCGTGATATTAAAATCCAACTTCTTACATTTACCACATTTTACAGTCACATCTTTCTTAGATAACTTTTCACCATTTGTCATTTCATCTAACTCAAATGTAGACATCATGAGTTGATCTTCACATAACTAGAATGTTATCAATCAATTGTTGACATACCTTTGGTTTAGCCTATCCAATGTATCTTTGACAAAATTACGATGCCTACCAACAAAATTAAAGAAATTAAACCAAGCTGTGAAGAATATAAAGTGCAAATTGGGGAAAAACTTCACGACTAAAACCGACGACTAAGATGTTCACAAGGTTCTGAGTATTGCAATCCTCCCACGAATAACATACAGTTGACATTGACGAGGAATCTATTGAAGACATCGATGATGATAATGATAACGATGATGAATTTGAAGAAAGGGGGGATTCATCGAATGATACATTGGGTATTTTTATATTGAGAATTGAAATGACAATAATACCCTCACATGCATGTGAGGGCACTTAACCATCAAAACAAACACAGTTAGTACAGATGTTGTATTCTTGCAACAAAAATTAATATAAAGGATCTAATCGGCAAGTTTTATACATAAAGGTTGTAAGCTACAATTTTTGGCAAACGTAATGGACGTTTTTTTGTAATTTTGTCTAAAATAAAAGAAAGGTTGGATTAAGATATAATGTGATTTCGTATTGCAGACTAAAAAAAAGAAAGTTACAATTTTACAATGATGCATTTTATGATTTTTTTTTTGTTTATGTTAAGTGGAAGGTTAAAATTGGTTAATGATGAAACCTTACATTTGTATTTGATTATCTTTTTTTATACCATCAATTTTTGGAGAGAAGTATATAAAAAAATATGCCGTGTGTTCGGCTCGATTTCACATAACCAAAAGTAAATACAAAAAATACATCATGAGTTAGGCTCGGTTTCACACAATGAAACGTAGATAATAAAAATGCGTCATGAGTTTGGATCGGTTTCACTCAACGAAACATAGATAAAAAATATGTTGCAAGTTCAGCTCAATTTCACATAACAAAACGTTAATAAAAAAAAATTATGACGTGACTTTGGATTGCTTTACACAATGAAACGTAGATAAAACTATGTATGACGTAGATAAAATCCTTTATAATATATAATTTTTTTCATCTTTTCAAAAATTATTTGGTTAAATAATTTAAAATATCTAGTTAGTTAATAAAAGAAAAACAAAGTTGTATTTTAAATAATAAGAGTTAATTATAGAGTAAGGTACTAAGATGTGAAATAACACAAAAAAAAAAAAAAAAAAAACCCTCAATTCTCATTTAAAGTTAGTGTTAATAACCCATAATGTTACAAAATTAAAAGTTAACGCTCCAACATTGATACTTTAAACTTTTAGTAATCGACAAGCATTATAACTTTGCACAAACCATAAGAATCAACCGTATAATTAACTATTTTATAAATATTTCATAGAACAACAATGTAACTTTTAGTGGTTTTATATTGAGAAATAGACATAGAAATTGACTTAAATAAAATGTTGAAGAAACTAGGCAAACATGCTTTTAATTTTTTTTTAGTCGATGGCTAAAATCGTCCCTGAGGTTTGGTCAGTTTGTCATATGAGTCAAAAATAGTTTTTTTTCTTTTACATATGGGTCCTTCAGGTTTACTTTTTGTTGCCAAATTCGTCCTTAACACAAACTCCAGTTAAATTATGCCGTTAACTATGGTTAGTATCAGGGACGAATTTGACAACAAAAAGTAAACATGAAGGATTCAGATGTAAAAAATAAACTATTTTGGATTGATGTAGTTTAGTCCATTATGAAAATTAATTCAAAATTAATTAAAATTATAGCGCCCAATTTGTAACACAATTTCTAAAAACCATCAATTAACATCGCCTATCGTTGAAGAAGAAAACATCGACTATTTTTAATGGCGACTAAGAAGAATACGTGTAATGTTTAGCCGATTATAACATCTAATCACGTTGTTTGCATAATCTGATTGAAAACAAACTTGTATGAAATGGATCGTATTTTATTGCACATGATTGAATGTACATAAAAGACGATCGAAGCAAAACATGTTCTGTTTATGAAACAAAAAAACAGAGCATGTTACTAGAATCAGTCACGCAAGTGTATATACAAAATCACGCAAATGCTAACAAAAAACAAATAAACAAAAACTCACGCAAGTTTATTTTGAACAAACATGCAAATTCCTTTTGAAAAAAAAAAATCACACAAATAATAAATTCATGTTGAAAAATCACGCAAGTTCATTTGAAAAATCATGCAAGTTGGTTGGTATCTCAATTGAAAATCACGCAAATTCTCCTCTAGACATTCACACAAGCTCAAAATGCAGGGTGGTCGGCCGGATGTTGAAGGTAGTGGTCGAAGGTTGCAGGCGGTGGTGGTCGGAGGTTGCAGGTGGCGGTGGTTGGAGTTTGGATAGGGTGGTCGGAGGTTGCAGGTTGAAGGTAGTGGACAGAGGTGATGGTCGAAGGTGGTGGTCGTAAGTTGCAAATTGAAATTCGATTGTATTGGATGATTTGAACATGATTACAAGTCTAATCTACCCTTCACAGGAATCAAAAAACGTGTTTAAAAAAAAAAAAACTAAATCATTACACGTGACGCACTCTTAATCCTTATTACACTTTGTAGGTTAAGACGTTTTTTACCGTATACTTTCTCATGCACATAGCATCTACACAAATACACAATCCAACATTGACACACAATTTGCTATTACAAGCAAAGTGATCATTTCACACAAATATAACAATCAAATTAAAACAGAAATGAACCAACACTTTTAGTTAGACATCCCACAAAAGAACAAATAAAAATAGCAACAAATGAAGATATAAAAGGAAGCCAGTTTCATAAGTCTCAAATAAAAAAGAATCACTATGAATGCACATCCATAAGTCATACTTCAACTACCAATTATCATCACAACATTCCCTTCCTTACACTCCATAATATATTTTCTATATATAATTTCAAACTGTAACCATCATGTAATCCTTCCATATTCATTTCCACCATGGGACGACGGTAGAATATTGGCGGCTATCGGATGGTTGCCCCTACGCCCTACAAAAAAAGAACAGAAACTTCACATCACACATTTTTTATATTTTATCTCTAACGGGTCAAACATGCAAAAAGTAGCTTAAATGAAATTGGTCAAATGGGTCAAACCCAAGCCATCCACTTTCCGACATTCACCTCTCACGTTAGCATAAATCCAAGAACGAGTCAAAAGAAGAAACAATGAAGGTTGTTTAACATACCCCACGGTGCATTGTTGTTGCTTCTAGGGGAACGTTGACTCCCTTGACTGTAATTGGAAGGTGGGGCCTGGACCTTGACATGATTCCATTCGCCACCACGAGCACCTGTTGACCGCCCGTGACTGAATCGTTGAACAGGCTGTTGACCCAACCGGCTGGGTGCAAATTGAGAGAAATGGGGCGTTAAATGGGAAGAATGCATCATAGGGTGAACATACACATCAGGGGATCCTTCTGCATGTGGGAACGCTTGAATAGGCCCGTTTGGCCTGTATGAAATGAAACGGAATAAACCAAATAGAATAAGTAAAATTAGGGTCTATTACATCAATATGTAATTTACTTTCACCTTTTTGTCATTGTATGTAAGAAAAAATGTTATCTTTTTTCCACTGTAACAGATGTTTTTTTAATTTTTAGGGTAAAATGCTAAAATCGTCCCTGTGGTTTGGTGAAAATTGCTACTTACGTACAAACTTGAGTTTTTTTGTCATAATCGTACCCTGGTTTTAATTGTTTGTCTAAATCGTCCCTGGCACTAACTCAATCCAGTTAAGTCAAAGTTAGGTCAAGGGACGATTTAGACAAACAATTTAAAACCAGGGTACGAATATGACAAACAATTAAAACCAGGGTACGATTATCACAAAAAATCTCAGGTTTGTACGTAAGTGGCAACTTTCACCAAACCACAGGGACGATT
The DNA here is from genome assembly GCA_028751855.1 of Ambrosia trifida. Lineage (NCBI taxonomy): Eukaryota > Viridiplantae > Streptophyta > Magnoliopsida > Asterales > Asteraceae > Ambrosia > Ambrosia trifida. Next base: position 6,488,710 of record CM054126.1, on the reverse strand, counting down.
TTAGCAGCTTACAATTTTTATTTTACCACTGTATGTAACAATCTATAGCAGGAAAAATAACGACATGGGACATACCTTTGTATTGACATATTTGAGGTTGACATTTGATTGAATCGCCCAAGTCCAGCAAAAGATTCCGTAGGAGTAAAAGCTTGACTAATTTGCATGCTCTTACTGAATTCCATTGTAATGTTGTTTAATTCTGAAGGATCATCTTGCAGAAGCAGTTCATCACTGGAAAAAAAATAACAATTTTTTTCAGACATATGTCGTGAAACGGAGAATCATCGTCAACATAGCAGCATACCATCTAAAGGTTCAAATAGTTAAAATGCACTAAATATGACAATAAAACTAGAGAGAATTACATATATCCCCCTCTTTTATAAAACTATGCATAATGACAGGAATACCCTTTTCAAGATACAAAAACTATTGACTCTTCATTCTCCCCTTCTTGTGATCGGGGCAATCTGATTATCGCCTACCCTAACCGGTGACCTACCGACTCTTCATTCTCCTTCTCGATTTGATTATCGCCAATCCTAACAAGTTTGTGTTTGCGTATCCAGTTTGCCAAGAACATCTTCGTTCTCCTCGTTTCTAATTATCGCAACCCTAACCAGTTCGCAATTGTGTAATCAGTGTGCGATTCCACCTTCAAATTCCAAAGCTATGCAAAGTATTGGTGTTGTGATAGGATCTCAAAAAAACGTGTTGTAGGTGTTCATGATGGTGAGTGATCAAGTTCAAAAAGCCTAATTTGGTGATATCCTGCTCTTAGGTTCAAATTAGTGAAAATTCGAGCACCGTGTAAGTCATCAAGTAGGTGGATATGATGGTCGTGATTTCGTTTTGGTGGCAAGGTTGTTGGTGGTTTGAAGATACGGGAGTAGGAATGTAGAAGAGATTGTATAGTAAGCATCTGATGGATGGACCATCAAGTTTTGATGTATGATCTTTCTTGGTGGTGTAAATGTGTAACTGGTTGACAAAGACTCGGCAACAACAAGAGTAAGAGGGTGTTTGGGATTGCGTTTTGAATATGATTTTTAGCTTATTGCGTTTTGAAAACGCAGATAATCAGTTTTTTAGTGTTTGAGATTGCGTTTAGAAAACGCAGATAATCAGTTTTTTAGGCTACCAAAACGCAATAATCTATAAGCAGCTCAACCCCTGCTTTTCCAAAACGCATAATCTGTTTTGAATAATCAATCCCAAACACCCCCTAACTCGTCAGGGGATTGAACTTCTTAATAGGGAGGCATAACGGAAAAATAAGGCTTATAAGAACTGGAAAAACAACGAAATTAAAAAAAAAGCTTAAAAAACTAAAAAAAATAATAATTATTGGCATGAATGATTACCTGTAATTAGGATCCCAGTCTCCGGGATCAGGCAACGAACTGCTAGTCTCGGGTTTGTCATGAATGGCACTTTTTGGATGCAATAAAGGTTTACCCGAACTAAACGAACCATGGGCCGCAGCATTTCCACTATTCCTTTGTTGTTGTTGTTTCCAGTTTCCAGCATTTAAATTCGGTGAATTAACATCGGGGAATTGCCCTTGCCAATGTGCAGAAGACGTGCTTTCTTGAGTTGGTAAATTACCAGAATAACCCCATCCTTTTCTTCTATTCATCTGATTACCCGAAACATTTCCTTTTCCAAGGGGCGACCCATGAGTAGTACCTCTAGCAGGTGAACTCGGGCCATAATGTCCAGGAGATCCAGCTGTCACCTGGCTATAGGGTGGAGTAAATTGTGACGGACTCGTGCCAAGTGACATAGGTGGAAAATTGCTAGCTGGACTGAATGCGAACCCGTTTCCATGCGAGATTGGCATAATTCTTCGTCTAGCGTCAGGACTGCTTCCAAGAACTGGGATATTTTGTGCATAGTTGTTCAGGTGGGACGGGCCGACTGGTGAATAATATGCAAGCATATTACTGTTATCTCCATAACTACCATAACTACTTCCAAGTCCAGTGCCATCGTTATAACTGCCGTGACTCCCTAAACTTCCGAAATTATTCCCAGGTCCGTAGGGCATTACTTGAAGATGAGAGTTGTTATACATTGCAACCCGATTACCACCTAATACCTATATGAAATAGCAAGTGGAAATGGAACTGTCGGAATCAGATAATCTGTCGTACTAAATTGGGGATGTTTGGGGGTGTTTGGGTTTGCGTTAAAAAGCGGTTATGGGTGTGCGTAAAACAACGAGCTATAAAAATAGTGTTGGTAAAATGCAAATCCAAACGCCCCCTAAACGAGATGTAAAATAAGAAGCAGGTATATAACTCACATTAGGCGAGAGTCCTGCAGCAAACCAATGACCTCCAGCAGGATGATGATCAACCTTGACATTATGCGAAACGGGCTACATTGCAAAAAAAAAAAAAAAAAAGAGGGATTAAATTCAGAAGGATAATATTAGACATTCATTCCATAGTTTAACCAAAGGAGGAATCAGGCTATTTACTTTTTTAAAACAAACAAGTATTGCTTACCACACGAGGAGTCTCGGGAGCAGGCTTATAAGGACTGGTAAAAGGTTCTCCGGTAACAAAAGGATGCTTAGAAGCCTGCACCATGAATATTTATACCATAAAATCAACACTTAAACCTAATTAATATCACCATAATAATAAAAAAAAAAAATCTGCATGAAATGATAATATTATCATAAAAAACCTGTAAAGGTGACCACCGCTTAGCTGGATCAAATTCTACAAGTCCCTTCAAGAAATCAATCAGCGATAGTCGCATTTGACTTTCTGTAGCATTTTGTCACAAAATTGCCATCATATATTATTATTATTATTTTTTTTTAAATTTCGGAGAGATAAATTACTACTAATTTAAGAATGTAGAGCTAACCTCTAAAAAAGTCTTCTTTTTTCAGATCTTTCTTGTAAGGATACTTTGTCACAATTCCTTCAAGATTCATGTGACTGAAGTACTCTTTTCCTATTTGCGGTTTTTTCATCTCTCTCTGAAGCAAAAATAAAACAAAACACACACAACAACTATAAAGTAAAACACAGCCAAAACTAATACCGGCATAATTTAACAACCCTAGAGGTTGATTTCTGTTAGAACATATAAAGTTATAGTATTGTATAATTCAGTAACATACATTTCATCCTGGGGATACAAAGATATGAGATTTGCATAAAAAAAGATAAATAAAATTACTTAAAAATAAACTGAATATGGAAAATGAGAACTTACGGCTTCATATTCTTCTTCACTTAAAGCTTGGTAAATACTTCTTCCAGAAGAAGAAACTTGACTACCATCTTCATGGTTTACGGTCCCTACACACTTGAAGAATTTGCTAGTGTTTTTGGCCTCTTTCAGCACATAATCAGGTGGTTGTTCCCTATATAACAAAAATAATTCATATGAAAATTTATCACCAAAAACTTATCCATCGACCAAAATTATATATCCTTTTGGATTCAAGAAAATAATTAGTTAGAAAAAAAAAAGTAAAGAATTATAATTAGGAATATACCCAATTATTTTAATCATTCGTTTTAGAAGATCAAATTCTGATGCCCCTGGAAAAAGTGGCAGGCCAAGAAATAGTTCAGCAACTATGCATCCAAATGACCACATGTCGATGGCAGTTGTATACCTGAGGGTGGTTAAGGTCTAACGAAAGCTCATAGATATTATAGGATCCAGATGCTTTAAATAATAATTACATTTACATTACATTAATAATAAGAATAACAATAAAGATAATCAGTGTTGTAAAAGTCGGCCTAGGCGGTGCTAGGCGAGACTAAATATAGGAATAAGGACCTAGTCGGTGAACTAGGCGTTTTGGCCATTAGGCGGGCCTAGGCGGTTTTTTAATTTTTTTTTTTTAAATTTCTGAGTATTTCTTAGTATTATGTGTATATATCTAAGTATTTCTAAGTATTGTGTGTATATATCTTAACACATTTAAAAAAAAACACCTAAATTTGTCTACATATATATAAAATACTTATAAAAATACCAAAACGCCTAGTTCCGCCTAATTTCGCCTGGTCCCGACTAGTCCCTAGGTTGGACCTCACCGCCCGCCTAGCGCCTTCTGCAACATTGAAGATAATATCTACAATACGGGAAATAAAAAGAAGCGGAAAGTACATAACAATAAAGTCAGCTGTTAACCAAGGCTTTTAGGGTAGGGATCTATTTAGCAAAACCCGAATGCTAATACTAATAATGATATAACAGCAGATTTAGAATTCAAGGATACCGATACCCAAGAACAACTTCAGGCGATCTGTAGTATCGACTCTGCAGACAGAAAATGTAAAAAATAAGACGAGTTTTCATCAACCTGCCAAAGTTCATGCCAGCAACTTAATGATGGATGTATTAGAATAAAAACCTGGATATAAGAATAAACGGTGTGATCTTCCATGCATGCAGATCCAAAGTCAATAATTTTGACTTCTGGTGGCTCCAATCTTGTTCTTGTACTATGTAATAAACAGCAATTATAGGATCAGTTGAGTTCAATCAACAGAAAAAATAAGGTGGCAATTTCAACCCATTTACTTATCAATGGGTCGAATAACCCATCATTGACTCGGCCCATTTTGACTTGTTTCAAACCGACCCGTATAGTAGCTCACCTTGTGCATAAAAGGATGTTCTCAGGTTTTAGATCACAATGTATAATAGCAGCATCCTTCATCAGAGCTAATCCATATAAAATCTAGTCCAAAATATACATAAATCATTAAAGGAGGCGCAAATAATAATGTCTAGTCACACTTAAATTCAAAATATTTTTAAAAAAAAATAACCTGCTTTGAAAATAGTTGCACAATGCTCAATGATAATCCACGGAATCGATTTAGCCTTAAAAGCTCATACCTGAATCACAAACAAAACAGAAACTCAAACCCTAATATAAAGCTGATAGAAAATGATTTATACAACAAACTGAGGCTTACAAATTTGAATCGAGCAGTTCAAAAGCAATGCACAAATGCCGTTGATATACAAAGTAGTCATATATTCGAACAATATGATTTTGATCCTCAGGATCAAACTTTTTGTTTAACTGACAATCACAAGAAAATAAGGCGACATAAATAAATGATTAATGTCAATCCATTTTAAATTCAAAACCCTAGCCAAAACTAAATATTTGTTTACTGTTGTCAATATGGAAACTTCAACCAACGCCTGTTGATAGTAAGCAGGTTGATTTTTAATAACTTTAACCGCAACAAAACGGTCAAGTTCTGCAACCCAACATTTAGCAACTTGCCCAAACGTCCCCTGCCCAAGCATATCTTTTACAATATATCTGAAACAGTCCGGAAAATAGGAAAAGAATTGGTTAGATATATTCAATCAAACAAGAGAAACATAGTGAAAGTATCAACCTTCTGTGACTTTCTGGATTAATCAGGGGACAGTTTACACTCAAAATAAAGTCTGAATTTTCATTATCAAAACCATCATTGAGTACTCCAGCAGACGGGCTTGTCAAAAACCGTTTTGGGTTTAATTCTTCTAAATAATTAAACTGTGGATTGCAGATTCGGTATGTCTCAACAATATCCTTGGTTAATCTTGATACCAACTGCACAATATAATGAGTCATGTCACCAAAGTGTTTAGCATAATGAAATACACACATGCTTGTAACTAAGAACAGGAAAAAATGTCATTATATATTAACCAAGTTGGTCGTTCTATCTTTTGGGTAACATATTCAAATATTCAAGTCTTTGTTGTCAAGGCTCACACTGGCGCGCGCATAGGCCCACTTTTCAAGGCCCAGCGCAGCCTTCTCACTTAGCTTCGAAAGCATTTTTCAGGCCCAGTTCCGACGAAATTCCAGCCGAAAATCATCTGAACAGGTATGAACAGGTCTAAGACAATTACAGATTTATACCAACCCTAAACAAGCCTGGAATCAACCTAAACTAGCCCTAAAGAAGCTTAAAACATGTCTAAAACCCCTAAAATTGTATTTTTATATTATACGCCTTGCCTAAAAAAAGCAGCATCTTGAACTGAGGCCCAAGGCTCACCCTTTGCGGCTTGAGTGCGCCTTCGACACCTATAATTCCAGTTTTAGTTTTGTTTCAAACTTTCAATGTTACAAGGTATTCTGATAAATAGCACTGCAACCCACATTACCACTTACATATGTTGACCTAGCTTTCCAACTGCGTAACAGCGTATGTGGCGCCCAACTGTATAAAACTAATGACATAATGCATCGTCAACTATTTAGGGGGTGTTTAGGACTGCTTTATAGTTTATATTATTCAAAACAACTTACTTTATTCACTAATAATCATATAAACCATTTGCATAAGCAGTCCCAAACACCCTCAAACAGCTAATTGAGTCATCAAAACACAATAAGCAAACACGCCGTTTTAATAAGATATACGTCACGCCGTTTTAATCTTAATCACTACTAAAAACATAAGCATTCAAACACAACATATCAAATAATCAAACAGTACAAAACAACATATTGTAATCTAAAAACATCACTCACAGGTCTTTTAACAAAACCACTCGAACTCCGCGTCCTCGCATCACTGTTACCGACAACCAGGGCATACGGTCGAAAAACAAGCTGTTTCGGACTCCACCGTACCGAAGCCGACGCAGACACTAACCTCTCATCTACTTCCACCACAGTGTTGACCTCATCCATAACAACAATTCACCACAAAACTCTACTAACCAAATGTTATTAAAACAACACATAAATAACCAAATTCAACTAATTTACCCGATGACTGCAATCCCATTATCATAACTAATACCCCACAAACTTCATAACCATCACCACCACTTCCAGATCCATCAACCCAACAAAATCAATATTATCCCAATTCTTGTTTGACCCAATTCAAAAAAGATGCAAACTTTAACAACAAGAACTGACCCAATTCAATCAAGATGCAAACTTTATAACAAAAACTAATAAAGGGTTAATAAAGATCGAGACCCAATTGAAAACAAATGTGTGGGAATTGGGTTTGATGATAAAGATTGAAAGATTGATTTGGTGGGCAAAGAAAAGGGTTTTTAAAGATTATTATTATTATTGGTTTTATTGATTGAATCTTTGAAAACAATTGCTTGAAGAGTTTGATGAATTACAACACAGGAAGGAAGCCTCGACTTTTTCAATGATGAATTTCTTTGTTGTGTGTGAATAATATTATTAATATTAATTAATATTATTAATATATATATATATGTATGTTTGACGATGGATGATAAGGTGATTAGGAGGATGGATGCTTGGAGTGTTATGTTAAATTAGGGTTTATCTTTTTTTTTTTTTTTTTTTTTATCTTCAATCTATTCTATGAATGACCAATTTAATATCAAATTAATTAGTTGTCATTGTAAAATGTTATTTGTGTTGACATAATGTGTCATTGTGTGATTTTATAATTATTAAAGGAAAAAATGTTGTTTGGGTTTATAGATTACTAAATTTATTTATTTTTATTACATTTACACATACTTTTGTATTGTTTTATTATTATAAAAAGAAGAGAGTTCATAAATATTTATGTCTATAGCCATATTGGGTTATCCAAAGGGTTGGAACTAACCTGACTCGAACTTATTAGAACTGAACCTACTAGAACTGAATTCCTTTTAATGTTGATATTGAGAATCACGAACCGCACCTTAGAACCCTACGTGGTTATGACTTATTAGTCCTCGAGGTTCTAATGAATCAAGTAAAAGGTTTAATGGGCTATAACTTTTTTTTTTTATTGTAAAATGTGCCTCTGAAGGGCAAGTGAAACAAGGCCACAACTACATACATATAAATACATCAGAGTAGTATTCACACATGGATACTTCACATCCATACATATACATCTAGTAGGAAAATATTTCACGAAAAAAGCACTTTATTCTTTTAAATAATAATTTTAAATATTGTATTAGCATCACGTGTAATCTATAACAATAACGCGTAAAAATAATAGAGATGAAAGGTTGTATAAAGTATTAACATATGCAAAGTACATTCAGTTTCTATACAATTGGTTATATAAATTTGGCACAAATTAGTTTCTATACATTAATTTTAATTGCTACAATAAAATAGTAAAATATGCAAATTACAGTGCATTACTTAATACTTATAAAGATAAATAAATTTAATATTTAATAAAAATATTAAACAAAACATGTAGTATAATTTCATCAGACACGCACACAAGTGATAAAGAGATGCAAGAACCGTCAACCGTACGTATAAACTGTATCATTAGATATTTTTATAAAATCTAATTAAGCTACAAACGGTTGTTGTGGTTCTTATGTTAGAACCGTTGGGTTGGGATAGACTCGCCCTGAAACTGATATTTCATATAAATCTAGAACCGTAAACCGACCCATATACACAAAAAGGTTTCTTATGCGGTTTTGGAGGGTTAAGTTCAAGGTTTTTGTGGACCGGAACTGCTAAACGCTCATCCCTATGTTTGGTAACATTGTATCAGGCCATTAAGAGGTAGTCTCTGAATCGGTCAACATGTTTCTAAAATTTACCCACTAAGTCTTTCTTTTATTATTAAGAGGTGGCATCATTTAGAAACTAACAAAAAGCTTCTAAGCTATTAGAGTAATTATGATTAGAGGGGGAACCTAACATGACACGAAACATTACACAAGAATTATTAGATTTTATGTTGACTAGTTAAATTTGTTTAGTTTAAACTAGATTATACCCCGGGAGCGTCCCGGGTTGAGAAATTTAATATAATACATCAATTTTACATATGAAATAGACTGATGTATAACTCTAATATTAATATCTAACCTAAAACAATGTACAACTCTAATTCTAACACCTAACCTAAAAGAATGTAGAACTTCAATGTAACTCTAATATTAACACATATCCTAAAGACTAAACAAATGTACAACTCTAACATACTAATATTGATACCTAACTTAAAACAACGTATAACTTTATTAAACTATTCGAGTCTGGTTGAAAAAAAATTCATATTTAGTGATTTGAACATAATTAGTGAGTTGCCTATACATGATTAATGATTTACCTGACACTTTGTGTTTTTTTTTTCCTGTATGAACAAAACCCCACAAAAAATAGTCGTTTTTTTCTTCGTTTTTTATATAGCACTATGGTACTCGTTGGAAAGATAATAAAACGCTCGTTAATTTGGTGTAATTTTTTTCTTTAAAAAATCCCATATATAAAAGATATTAACGTTTAAAAGTTATGGGAGGAAACATGAGAGTGAAAAATCCAATTTTGTTTTTAATTTTTTTTCCTAAAATATCTCAATGCCACATGGGATGACACATGGCACACTTAAGGAAGATAATGCCTCTTTGAATGCCATGTCATTAAAATGGCTTTGGTTTATTATATGTATAGATATGTTGTGTAGCTTCTTTTCTTTTTTATCGGCAGAAGACAAATTTAATTTCACCACATAGTGAACCCGACAAAACACCACTAGCAAAGAAATTACATACCAACAAAACGCCCCACTTACGGTATGCGCATATAATGTATATATGAGTGGCCCTGAGGGGCAAAAGTAAAGTTGCACTAGTTTTAACGTTATTTTACTAATTTCGTGAAAATAACATTAAAAACGACGGACGGTTAATCATGCATCATGTGGTGACGTGGATAGCCAAAAGACAAAGGGGTACATGCACCAATCGGGTTTGTCCCTATTGCTAAGTATTTTGTGTCTTATGTCCAAGGCTTGATACCAAACCACATCGAGTCGGGGGTCTCACTAGAAGCAACCTCTCTATTCTTAGGGGTAGAGGTAAGGCTGTCTACATCTTACCCTCCTCAGACCCTACCTTAGCTTTGCTATAGGTGGGATTAACTGAGTATGATGATGATGATGATGATGAAACTGTGACAACCGTTATCTTCATCTTTATCAAGTTGTCAATTGTAGTCCTTCATGTATTTAAATATTTCTATTTTAGTCTCTGTAAGTTTAATCGTTTTCAAATTTACTAAAAGAGCGAACTCAATGTTCACCATTTGTATTTATTATGGATCGTATCTACGTTTTAATCAAATGCGTATGTTAAAATGTTATTCGAAATGGATTTTATAAAAATTTCAAGTTTTATAAAGTTTAAAAACATTTTATGTTAAGATAGTTGACTTGGTTAATTTTTTTATTAAAGAAAAACTAACAAAAACCCATAAAAACTAACCTAGTTAACTATGGAAGGACTATTTTTGCAAATAAGCCAAAGTTTCAAAACACTTTTCCCTCTCTCTCACTCTCCACGTTTTTTCTGGCGGGAGCTCCGGCCGAGCTCCGGCCAACCCATTTTAATAACTTTTAATGTGTTTTAAAGTGTACTAAATGGTAATATACGTTTCTCCATCACATACCAATGTTTTCCTATGATTAATCGGTCCTTAAACACAGTTTTAAAAGAGCTTTGAATCGGTTTTAAGGCATAAGCGTCGGAACCCTTTAATCCTATTAAAACCCGACTTATAATCGACCACTATATAAACCAAATGTGTCATTTGTGTTCTGCACTTACACACGTTCCAAACCCGCGGAAACATCACCTAAAACACGTCCAGAATGCAAGAAATCGAGTATTTTTCTTTCAGTTTTGAAGCTTCCTTTTCGACCCTCAAATGAACCTGTAAGTTCGTTTAATTTTTACCGTTTTGATGTTCGTTCATCTATATATGAAATCCCTCTTATTTCGGGTCCTAATCTTCACGAATTGGTGGTGCTAAAAATCTAGGGTTAGGGTTTATAGATTTGGGGAAGATGATGAATAGTGGGTAGGGGTGTTCAGATTCGAATAATCCGAATTTCGGATAGTCAATATTGGGATCCGAATCCGAAATTTCGGATATCCGAAATTCGAATTATCCGAATTTCGGATTCAGATTCGGATCATCCAACGGATAATCCGAAACTTTAAAAAAAATAAAAAAAATAATAAAAAAATAAAAAAAAAGGTTCACCTTTATGTCTAAAACGTGAACTTGTTAAAATAAACAAAAATCGAAGTTAGATAAACGAAATTGAAACAAAAAAAATGTAAAAAAAAAAAAACTTACCGTTTGGTGGACGGGGCTGTGGAAGTCGGGGACAAGGTGGACGGAAGCTGTTATAGAGAAGAGAATAGAAAATGGTTGTTATGGATTGGATAAATATATTTTATTTGGATTAGAATAAACAAAACGATTGTAGTGCAGTGGTGTTGTGTCTGTGTGTGCAACGACAGGACTCCGGTTTGAGTCATTATTTTTATAAATCATAATTGTTTTTATTTAAACATATATAATTTATATGAAACTTAAAATAATCATAATAAATCCATCTTTTGTGCAAAAATTATGAAACTTTAGGTGTAATATATTGACACCCTAAAGAAAATTATCACATTTTGATTTTCCGGAAAATAAATTATTTTCATATTTTTATTAATTTAAATTGTTTTAATCATAATTAATTGTTTAAAAATTCATTTTACATGTTTTTAACCCCAAAATTTTTGGGAAATGTTTTCTAATCATTAGAAACTGAAATAAAAATTATTAGTTCAGAAAACATTTATTTTTATTGGTCTTTTTATTTTTAATCATTTAAATACGATTTAAATTCATTAAATCTGTTTTAAATGCAAATAAATTGAGAAAAAATGTGGGAAATTTATTTTGATCATTTTTCATTATAATTTATTTATTTTTCACAAAAATATCATTTTTGAGCCATATTTTGTATTTTAGTTTATATTTATGCTTATTTTAATACATAAATCATTTATTAATTCATAATACATAAAATTTGTTTTATAAATTTTATGTCTTATAAAACAGAAAATAGTTTTATGTTTCAAATTCATAATCATCGATATTTGACTCGTTTGTGTAACTTATATTTATTTGTTTAATTATTTTAATAATTGTAAATATTTATAATTATAATTTAAAACAACTAATTTAATTCTTTTGTCCCAATTATTTGGAACTACTTTTTATCTAAATATTCAATTAGTAATAATTATATTACCTAAACCACATTTACAAACTTTGACATATTATGTTTGATATACAACTTTTATATTAATTCGATTTATCATAAAAAAAACTCTAATTCCCCAAATCGACATAGCAAACCCTAATGCCTTAGAACCCTAGATACCTTAGAATTTGTGTAGACTTTTCCTTATTAGTATTTTTATACATTATAGGTTGAATTCCTCGGAATTACCATTACTTAGCCACGACCGCTTAAGTTGGATTTTGATCGTTTTCGCAAACTGTGAGTATATCTTTTCCTTTTTTATGTTTTACTCTTTTGGGGCTATTCATGTACACTATGACTAAATGTTATTCTTTCACTAAATGTAATTCTCATGTGTGTTTGTTTTATGTTAATTTGTGTGTCTATGACTTGTCAAAATCATTAATCTTTGTGAGCCTGACATTTCAATGAATAGTGTTTTGGTATATACCCCGTGTTGACTTACGTGTTTGAGTTAAGTCCTTGGTCATTGTTATGTGATTCATTATGCTAAAAATGGTTTTCATGTGTTAGTCTCATTCTATTAGGGTTGATTTTGAACGGATATTACTTATTACATAATTGCAAATGGTACCACACATGAATTGCGAAACGTTTTTATACTATATGTATTCAAAACAGGGTAGCTCACCGATACATTTTTGTATTGACCTATACTATTTTCGTACATGTTTCATGTTATTTTTGAGACACTTTTTAAGCTTTTGGAATTTATATTTAGACTTTGGATTCATTGTATTTCAGTTTAGATTATTAGTTTGAATCATTGTATTTTGTATCTCATTTCAATGTAATAAACTACTTAAACAATGTATCAATATTTACACTTTTAGTCCATGAGCTATTGAACAATCATCACTACGTGACACCTCGATGATTCCGCAATCGGTTGGGGTGTTACAGATTGTTATCAAAGCCATGGTTATAGGGAATTAGGTTATTAGAATGCCATTTAGCTTAGTCTATAACTAAGCTTACATTCACGAGTCCTCTCGTGTATATTTCTCTTTATTCTTATATTTTCTTACAAGATATTTTCGTTATGATTATTTCTCGTTATTCTTTCGGTATTTTGCTTGGTGAAGAAGACACTCGTATTTCACAAATGAAACGATATCACCAAGTTAGGAGTGGCATCCATACCTTGGTGATTAGTTTCACTCCTCTATATGTTATACATCTTTGGAATGTATCTTTCGGATATGAGTGATAACCTTATCTTAGTGACTAATTTCATCCCACCGTAGTTTTTAATTTTGAAACACATCTTTGAGTTAGGAGTGAAATCCACATCTCAAGGATCTATTTCTACACCTCGTTTTTTAATATCGCTAAAGTTTTGGAATTCACTAGTGATCGGGCACGTGCAATCTGGAAGGGTGAGCGCCTGTTCATGAGTTTTCTGTCTAGGTCTGGTATTTCGTATAAATCCCAATCAGACGAGGGACCCGTATACCTACCTGGGAACTCTTGGGATGAGCATTCACTTATAGGCTAAAGTACGCCCCCACAAGTCACTAGGAAATTTCAAATACTTATGTTAGTCAAAGTTTCCTAAGGAAGCAATCCAAATGTTTTATGTTATTGATATTTATGTTTTGTTTATCATTTGAAGTTTCAATTTCATCGTTTGTTGTTTCATATGCTATTATTCGTTAATCATTCGCTTTTGGATTCTTTATCATCATTATTAAAACTTTTGTACACTATTGAAGGGGTAGGGTACCGTTTCAGGCGCACCCTACCCGCCATACAAGAAAACCTCCACTAGAAGTCTGACACCCGCGGGAAGAATCACTTCCAGGAGCACCACAGCGCCAAAAGGCGCAGAGTCACAAGTTGGCAACACCCAAAGACACTCCCCTTGGACACCAACTTGCTTCCTCCCGTCAGGTGTCAGCTGACAAGTGGTCAGCTGTCTGACACCTGACGCCCCTGTACACCACCCACAGCACGCCACGTGTGTGGTGGACGAAGAACCTCCCAAACTGCCAACCACGAAGTGACACGTGGTCCAATCAGAAGAAGCCCTCGCCAACTTGGATCACTTTACCTAAACAAGGGTTAGGATCCAACTAAGGGGGCCTACCGATTAACCGGCCCGGTCCCCAGGCCCGGCCCATTAAGAGATAAATGGGCTCCAGCATCCCTGGCCCATGCGTCTCCTATAAAAGGAGGATTCAACCTCCTTTCTCAGGACGTTGAATACTAGCCAATAAGAACGAACACACTTGTACTTCCACTTGTATCGTTATTCACACTATATATAAATAAAGATCATCTTTCACAGTGGACGTAGATCTTACTAGATCGAACCACTTATATCTTTGTCCATTATATGTGATTGCTTGCCATTCGTGTATATAACCATAGATCAATCATCGTTGTGAGCGAAGGATTATACCCTGCTGCGAACACGAGTCGTCACCTTATATTCCACTCAAATCATACCCTACACTTAACCCTCAGTTATACTCGTTGTTTCTTCATTGGCGCCATCCGTACCGGCTGAAAGACTCACAAAACTTTCAAAACCACATCTTTTACTCACAAAATGACTGATCTAACCCCTGTCGGATCCAAGGGAGCGACCCCCTCTACGGTCGTTCAGACCACCAGAGTGGCAACGCTCCAAACTCCGGATAAGGACACGCAACCAGCAACCATAAGGGAGGAAACACCGCCCCGCGCGGTTCCGGCCTCAGAATCCTCCGAATCAGACGCACCCAACACACCCATGGACCCCGACGAGTGGCTCTTTAGAAAACAACTCAAAAACACCAAGATCTACCAGAATATGCTGGCAAAAATCCAAAACAGCAAATCTAAAAGCAAGGCTTCCCCCTCCGCCAAACACAGCCGGAAGGGGAAGGAAAAACAAACCACCCGTCCAAGGTCTCAGGGTGCAGGTCGCAGCAAAAACGCACGCGACCAGGACCTAATAGACTCCGCGTCGGAATCCGACGGCTACCAACCCACCAGCGATTCAGACGCAACAGCCTCAAGGGCCAAAAGGCGGAAGCTAGCAAAAACAAACTCGGCGACATCACACCACAAGGAAGATGACGACCTAAACAAACCGTACAGGCCGAAGTCGTTCGCCTTAAGTTCAAAATTCTGTCAAAGAATAGCCACCGCACCCATAGAAAAACAAGCAAAACTCCCTAGCAGCATCGGCAGATACGATGGCCTGCGAGACCCCACGGACCATCTGCATGATTTCGAGTGCGCCGGAACCACAGTCCTCTGGCCTGTATAGGTCTGGTGTCACCTGTTCGCACAAACCCTTACCGGCGCAGCCAGAGTTTGGTTCGACAACCTCCCCATCGGGGGCATCTTAGATTTTGATGACCTCATCCAAAAATTCAAGGATCACTTCTCCCATCTCAGACGGCACAAACGAGATAAGGCTCACATCCTCCTCTGCCAGCGCACAGACAACGAGTCAATCGACGACTACATCGTGCGCTACAACAAAGAGGCGCTGCAAATAGGTTGTGGGGAAGAACTAACCCGCGTAGGCTTCATCCACGGAGTACGCAGTGAGGATTTGATGAAAACCCTATCCGGGAAGACAGGTGTCCCTGATTCCTGGGAAGAAGTCATCAAGGCTTCAAAAATATACGCATCCTCGGAGCGCTCCATCAAACAACAGCGCGGATATAACCAAACCAGCAACTCCAACAGAAACAAGGGCAAGCAATCCATGTGGTCCCGCATTTCAGGACCAACAGACGAAGGCAAATACTCGCCCTCCACAGATGCCCGCCAGACAATCACAAACAGGCAATCAAGGGACCACAAAGCCCAACCCAAGAAAACCACCGACTGGACGCCGTTAACCAAAACTCCCTCTCAGGTACTCAAAACAGAGCAAGTCACTTTCAAAGAGCCTAAAGTGTTAGGCAAACGAAAGAACGTGGACCGCACCAAATACTGTGAGTACCATAACGATTACGGCCACCTCACGGACAACTGCTACAGCCTAAAACTAGAAATCGAGGCAGCACTGAAGACAGGCCAACTGGGTCACCTCGTCAAAAACGTTAATAGGGGCGGGCGCAACAACCAAGACGACAAGCATGAAGAGCCCGGAAAGAAAACAATCCGGAACCTACAAACAAGTTACATCAGGCACACTCCGCATCATCATTGCAATATGACCTCCGACGCGGGAAAACGTCAAAATAAAGGAAAGCGCCCAAGAGAGATCGATGACTCCTGGAAAGAGGTGGACGTCCTCCTCCCCAGAGTACGAGGTGGACCTTCCGCCACCGCACCATTAATCGTCACCGGCGTCGTAGGACATTACCGAACACAATCAATGTTCCTAGACGGCGGAAGCAGCACTGACATCATATATGATCAGTGTTTTCAACAACTGGACGAGGATGACAAAGCCCGCCTCGTTCCAGTCAACGCACCAATATCAGGCTTTATCGACGAAGTCATCATGCCGCGCGGCATCATCACCTTCCCGGTTACCCTAACAGATGGTACCCACGAACGCACAGAAATCTGTGACTTCATGGTCCTACCAGTCACTTCTCGCCACGATGTCCTACTAGGGCGGGAAGGCTTGGCAAAGTTCAACGCCAACGCCTCCACCCCACACCAAATGGTAGGATTCCCAACCCGAACCGGCGTAGCAATAGTCCGCGGCAACAAACAGTGCCACGCGATCGACGTGGCAAAACCACAAAAAACACAAACCCGATCGGAACCGGAAAACTGGGTTCTTAACCCTAAATTCCCGGACCAAACGGTCATCATCGGTCATGTAATCTCCGAAACCATACGGGCGCACCTCAAACAGCTACTAGTAAAGAACATAGACATATTCGCCTGGCAACCATCTGACATGATTGGCGTTCCAAGAAACATCGCGGAACACAAACTTAACACGTACAGATCAGTGGAGCCAGTTGCCCAAAAGATGCGCAAAATGGGACCGGAGAAAACAAAGGCGATGAACGAACAAGTCAGTGAGCTACTAAACGCTGGCATTATCCGCCCAATACGCTACCAAACATGGGTCGCCAACCCGGTTATGGTAGGAAAAGCGACAGGCGGATGGCGCATGTGCGTCGATTACAAAGATCTAAACAAAGCTTGTCCGAAGGACTGCTACCCTCTCCCAGAAATCGACTTAAAGGTAGACTCCCTAGCACCATTCCGCTTCAAATGCTTCCTCGACGCCTACAAAGGCTACCATCAGATCCAAATGGCAAAGGAAGATGAAGACAAAACGGCATTCCGCACAGACACGGGCATTTTTTGCTACACCAAAATGCCCTTCGGTCTGAAAAACGCGGGAGCCACATACCAACGTCTCATGGACAGCGCTTTCATCCACGAGATAGGGGTGCGCTTGGAAGTATACGTTGATGACCTCGTCATCAAAAGCAAAGACGAAGGCAACATGCTGGAAGACATCCAGAAAACATTCAGCCAACTGCGTAAGGTGCGCATGAAGCTCAACCCCAGCAAATGTTCCTTCGGCATGGAAGAAGGAAGATTCCTAGGCGTTGTAGTCACGCGTGACGGTTTCCGCGCAAACCCAGACAAAGTCGTAGCAATCGAAAGAATGCCTTCACCAACAAGCATCAAGGAAGTACAAACGCTAATGGGGCGCCTAGTCGCTCTCAACCGCTTCCTTTCAAATTATGCTTCAAAGTCTTTTCCATTTGTAGACACTCTAAAGAACTGTCTTAAGAAAAATAATTTCCGCTGGACCCCTGAGGCGGAAAAAGCTTTTAAAGAAATGAAAGAATGTCTTATGAATTTACCTACTCTCACAGCACCATTACCCAAAGAGCCGCTAACCCTATACCTCTCTGTAACAGAAAGGGCAATCGGCGCCGTACTTTTGGTAGACCGCAAAACTGTACAAACACCCATCTACTACATCAGTAGAACCTTGTTAGACGCAGAAACTAGGTACTCCACAATGGAAAAGTTAGTACTAGCCCTCATCCACGCTTCGCGCAGATTGCGGCGGTATTTCCACGGCCACCCAATAAACGTCCTAACAGACTACAGAATCAGCGACGTCCTACGCAAGCCAGAAACCTCGGGACGTCTAGCAAAATGGGCAATCGAACTAGGTGAACACACTATCAACTACAAGCCCAGACCCGCAGTTAAAGGACAGGTCCTCGCCGACTTCGCCACCGAAATACCAACGGACAAAATCGCGGAGTGCCTCGCAGAGCAGGATCCCGCACAACCAACGCCGGAAAATGAAAGGTGGAACCTTTACACCGACGGTGCGTCCAATTCAGACGGCGCAGGTGCAGGCCTGCGGCTGATCAGCCCTAATAACAAAGAATACACGTACGCCATTAGATTAGACTTTGCCGCAACAAACAATGAGGCAGAATATGAAGCGCTCCTAGCAGGCTTACGCATCGCACACCAAATGGGAGCCTCGCATATCGAAGCGCATGTCGATTCACTACTTGTGGCGGGCCACATCAATGGCACATACGATGCAAGGGACGCCACAATGGCCCTATATCTACAACAGGCCAAACTACTCATACGCAAATTCGTCTCCTGCACGGTCGTTCACATCAACCGCAGCGAGAACAAACCCGCCGACGCCCTAAGCAAGATGGCTTCCACAGTCTTTGAGCACATGGCCAAAAACGTCCGTGTCGAACTACAAGAAGCCCCATCAGTTCCTATAAGGCAAGTCAACGTCATCCAAACAGGGAACACCTCTTGGATGGCACCACTAAAGGCTTACTTCACATCCGGAACGTTACCCGATAACAAAGCGGAGGCACAAAAGCTCCAGCACAAAGCCTTGCACTATCAGTTAACGGACGGAATCCTCTATCGACGATCATACCTCGGTCCGCTACTGCGATGCGTCGACAAAGAAGACGCCTCTTTCCTCATCAGAGACATCCACGAAGGCACATGCGGACTACATGCAGGACCTAGAATGGTGGTGGCCAAGCTAATGAACGCGGGCTACTATTGGCCAGGCATGCACCCAGACGCAGTGGCAGAACTGCGCAAGTGCGACTCCTGCCAGCGCCACGCGCCAAACACCCTGCGTCCTAAAAACGACCTAATTCCCGTCACAGCGGCATGGCCGTTCCAGAAATGGGCAATAGACCTTGTTGGCCCATTCCCCACAGCGCCAGGAAACGTAAAGTTCTTAATAGTGGCAATCGACTATTTCACAAAATGGATCGAAGCAAAGCCACTAGCAAAAATCGACGGCGCACACACCAAGAAGTTCATATGGGAGTTCATCATTTGCAGGTTCGGTTTGCCATATCAAATTGTAAGCGACAATGGAACCCAATTCACCGACCAACACTTGCAACAATGGTTGGCGCAAATGGGCGTCCAGCAGATATTCACCTCAGTCGCTCACCCCCAAGGGAATGGCCAAGTCGAAAGGGCAAATCGAAGCATCATCGAAGGCATTAAAAAGCGGCTGGGGACCAAACGAACAGGATGGGTGGACGAGCTTCCACACGTCCTATGGGCAAATCGCATACTCACCAAAACCAGCAATGGCGAAACTCCTTTCAGCCTGACCTATGGCTCTGAGGCTGTCATTCCCGCCGAAATCGGATGCCCCTCCGCAAGAGTACTCATGGCGGAAAAAGGGGAGAATGACAAAGAGCTACGATTAAACCTCGACTTGCTTGAAGAACGAAGAGAGCTCGCCGCCATCAAAGAAGCAAAATACAAAAGTCAACTGGAACACTACTACAATCAAAAAGTTAAGTTACATAACTTTAACATTGGAGATTACGTTCTCAGAAACAATAGCGCTTCAAACGCGGAAAAGCAAGGTAAACTTGCCCCAACATGGGAAGGCCCCTACAAAATACAAGAAATTTTGGGCAAAGGCGCCTACGTGTTAGAGAAGCTCGACGGAACGCCTGTCCCGCGCTCTTGGAACGCGGCACAATTACGTCTCTGTTACATATAATTCTTGTAAAACACTTAGGCTACACATGCCTAGGCCACTTTTATTTTTTGGAATCCTAAGAAAATTCTATCGCCTCTTAAAGTGTGCAATATCGGAACTTGGTTCTTGAAGGCATAAATATCATGTATCATTATCGCCAGACTCATCAATCAATCCAAAAACACAAGGTAACGAACACAAAGTTTCATTCATATAAACTACCAAAAAGAGGCGATCAAGCTGCCTCAAGCTTTACAAAGAAAAAAAAAAGGAAACACACATAACAGAGGAATCCTATTCCTCACCAGACTCCCCGAAATCAACTAACTGTTCTTCAACATCCTCCGGGCGCGTCCCAGACGGACCTTCACCACCACCCGCTGGCTGCTTCCCTTTCTGCTGCGCCTCCGCACCCAAACGGTCGGATTCTTCAATATAATAACGGAGGGCGCCAGCTGGATCAGCATACTGATTACAGTCCGCAACCGTCTTCAGTATGGGGAACTCGACCTGCTCAAATTTCAGAAGCTCGGCTTCATACTCCTTCTCCCTGGGTTTACCATCATGTGCACCTTCAGAAATGCACCCTCCATTCAGCGCGTGGTAGAACCCAGTGTCGAATCCCTCAGCCTCTCCAGCAGCGCGCGCAGCAGCAGCGATAGCAGCAACCTGATCACCGAGATTGGGCTCGTTCCAGAACCGCTTGAAAATCTGCATAAAAACAAGTATTAGAAAGAAAATACACTAAGGACAGTAGAAAGGAGAGAAAAATACTTACACCAGCGATACCCTCGGTCATCACCCAGCGGATAGACTCCTGAGCCTTCTCCTGCGCAACGGTGGCCTCATCCAAGAGAGACTTGGCATTTTCAGCCTCTGTTTGCGACACGGTCAAGGACTCCTCCAACGAGGCCCGCTCCTCCATCAACGCCGCTTTCTCCTTCACCCACGCTGCCTTCTCACCCGCCAACTCGGAAAGCTGAGAAGAGGCACCAACAAGCTCATCATCTTTGTTGCGAAGATCAGACCTTAAACCCGCCACCACGGAGTCCTTATCAGCCAAAACCTTGGCATGGGCCTCCGCGGTGTCCCGAAATTTCGCGTTCTCGTTCTTCAGGGTCTGGATCTGATCCTTCAGTTTCATAGTCTCCTGGTTGGTCACCTGGCATGCATCGACCCACCGCTGATGAGCCAACGCATGCTCCTTCTCCAGCTCCTTTACTCGGTCCTCAGCTTTATAGGCCCTATCACGGTACCTATCTACCTCCGATCTCATTTTCTCCTCCCTCTGCGCCTGGCTAGCCCGCCGAGCATTGAACTCCGCGACATCCCGGGCATACTCCTGATCACGCCGCTTTAAGGATTCAATAGCGGCGACTTGGAGCGCCTGCCCGACACAGATATTGGTAATCAACTGCGACCGGGGCAGGCTATCTTGATACTCCCTTTCCTTGGGAGGAACAACTTCAGAAATGAACTCCTCAGCCGTTAGAGGGTTGGCAAAACGGGAGTTCTCCCGGATACTCCAGTGCGGACGCCAAATCACGTCGCCCGCGAAGTAACCCGGGTCCGTCCGGTCCACACTGGACCTCCCCCCAACAGGTCCACCTCCAACCCCCCAGGGGAACCACCAGAAAAAGCTTGAACACTAGCAAGCTTGGCGGCCTCCTCCTCCGCCCTAGCCTTGGCGGCCGCCTCCTTAGCCTTTGCTTCGGCTTCAGTTTTTTCCTTCTCCATACGCAGCTTTTCAGCTGCCAACCTCTCTTCCTCAGCTTTTTTAGCCGCCTCCTCCAGACGCAGCTTCTCCGCCACTACCCTCTCCTCCTCCTCCTTGGCGGCAGCTTCCTTGGCCCGTTGCTCGGCCTCCGCTGCCTCTTTCTCCGCGCGACCTTTCGCTTCTTCCTCCTCCCGCCTCTCCCTAGCAGCCTCTGTTTCACTTGGCTCGGGGGGCAGAACCAGAAGCTCGCGGAGAAACAACTGCAAGAAAAACAAAACACTTAGAAAGATATCAAGAAAACGGCAAAAAAGCAACACAGAGGCGGAACATCACTTACTAGTAACCTTCTTCAACGTCTTCTGGATCAGAGGACGACGCTCCGGCGGAGGGCTAATCTCCATGGCGAACGGTGCAGAACCAGACTTGGAGGATGCAGCTTTCCCTCCAGAAACTTTACCCAACTTCCGCTTCTTTTTCAGCGGACTGACCGCTGAATCATCTTCAGGGGCGGAAGAGGACGATTCTGCACGCCGCTCGCGTTGACCAAAGAGAGGCCCTTCACCACCTGCACTCAAAGGCGCAGACTTAGCTTCAGATAAGACCTTATGCTTATGAAAGCGTGGCACGCTCTTCTTACGACCACGCGGAGGCGCTGGATCCACCATCTCTACAGAAGATCCAGTGGATTCCTCATCAGAGGAAACGACAAAACAAGGGTTTACCCCCGCATGATGCACAGAAGATATAGGGTCAGGGTTTATAGGATGCTCACGCGAAAACAGGAGGACGGTTGGCTTGAACTCCAGATACGGAAAATAAAATCGGCCCACCATCTCGTCAATCACGGACATCCTACCACCCGCAGGATCTCTCCACTCAAGTGGGGCCTTGTCCCTCAGCAGGAACGCCTCAAACTTCGACATCCCTGGGCCCAAAAACACAACTTTATTTACATAAAATAAAAAGAAAAAAGAGAGGTCAGAAAAATAAAATGAAAGAAGACGTACCAGAGACGGTAACCACAGGCTCTTTTCCCTCAACGATCTGCACCCTACTCATTCCCAGCAAGGCCAACATGGCTTCAGAACACATACCCGTGTCAAACGGGGAAGCACGAGCCACAAGCTCTTTGAACCACTCCTGGTCCCTGAAACCCTCCATCACAGGATGGTCACCCACCCGTTGCCGCTCGGCAACAACTTTCCACGGCATGTCCACCGGAATCACACCCCTCTTGACATAGAAAAATTTCTCTTTCCAGTCATGAAGGGACTTCGGAGCAGTAGTCCCACAGGGAGGGACTTGAGGACGAGGCACAAAGTTGAACCAGGAACCCTCCATGTTCAGCACATAAAAAACATTAAACCGTTCAAACGACGGTTCAATATCCAAGGCACGGCAACAGGCTTCGAAGTGCACTAGACGAAGCATCCCAAATCCACTGACTTGGGTAACATGAACGCCATACTGCACCAGGGTGTCCACCTGGAACTTGGTAGCAGGTAGCCGGAACCCACAGAGGGCAAGATGAGCCCCATAAAGACTCATCTTCCCGGGGGGAGGAGCCAAGGCAGTGCCCTTGTTTGACGGAAATTCCACCTCCCACGAAGGATCGAACTCCATGGCCTTGACAAACTTCGAAAAACTCTTTTCACCCCATTTACAGGTGGTGTTGTGAATCAGCTTCTTCGACTTCTCGGTGGCCTTAGCAGGGTTACCACCAACGTCGGAACCCTCAGACATAGTGCACAATATATGAAAAAACAAAGAATTTTTTCTGAAAAGTCACCGGAAAATTTGAAGATCAACCGGAGAAGATGAGAGAAAAGAAGGAAATTATGAGAGACAAGAAGGATAAGAAGGAATTCAAAAAACCTCCTCGGGTATTTATACCCATCGCATTTAATGCGAGGCACACAGCTGGCAGATGACCCTTCATCTTGCCAGGGAAGGACACATCTGGACGCAACACGTGGCATAAAAGGCTGGATGAACAGTTACTCATCAGCACGTGAGGACACGCGTCTGCCCAAAGGACGACTTCTCACCTGCCCAACGTCAGCATTCAGACTGACAGGCTGCACCACTCGCGCGCGTGAACGGCCACTCGCCTGACAGACGATTGGTAACTCCCCACCCACGTGCTGACGTGACTGGCAACTGTGCAGACATCCTTTCTGCACTCTGACACGTCCACCAAACCGCCTCACCTTCCCAAGCACGTTTCCTAAATACAAGGAGACCCCTCAAAATTCAAAAATTAATTATAAGGGTAGCGTACTCAGTACACCAATTAATACCAAGCCATTATGACTGCCACGTCATCTTCTGGCGTTGGCCCGGTGCCACGTCATCACTTGGCGCTAGGTTGACGTAAAATCCAAAGGACGTTCTCCGCCGGATTTTACCCTTTCACACCCTAAGTGCCACGTCATCACCTGGCGCTAGGTTGACGTAAAATCCAAATGACGTTCTCCGCCGGATTTTACCCTTTCACACCCTAAGTGCCACGTCATCACGTGGCGCTAGGTTGACGTAAAATCCAAATGACGTTCTCCGCCGGATTTTACCCTTTCACACCCTAAGTGCCACGTCATCACTTGGCGCTAAGGTCGACGTAAAATCCAAAGGACGCTCTCCGCCGGATTTTAACCTTTCACACCCTAAGTGCCACGTCATCACTTGGCGCTAGGGTTGACGTAAAATCCAAAGGACGTTCTCCGCCGGATTTTACCCTTTCACACCCTAAGTGCCACGTCATCACTTGGCGCTAGGTTGACGTAAAATCCAAAGGACGTTCTCCGTCGGATTTTACTTTTTTAAACATCCTAAAAGGTAACTGCTTTATAAAAGAGCCATGTACAAAGATAATGGGACGCCAATATCTTTTCACATGACACAAGAGTTGCAACGCGCACTCTTCCGCTCAAAATAAAGTAGTTCCCCCCATCACAACAAAAAAGGCATACAAAGGACAAATTTTAGTCCAGCGCCCCACCAGCCCTCTAAGCAAGAACAGGAGACACCCTGGACTTGGGGGACTTGAAGGGGTAGGGTACCGTTTCAGGCGCACCCTACCCGCCATACAAGAAAACCTCCACTAGAAGTCTGACACCCGCGGGAAGAATCACTTCCAGGAGCACCACAGCGCCAAAAGGCGCAGAGTCACAAGTTGGCAACACCCAAAGACACTCCCCTTGGACACCAACTTGCTTCCTCCCGTCAGGTGTCAGCTGACAAGTGGTCAGCTGTCTGACACCTGACGCCCCTGTACACCACCCACAGCACGCCACGTGTGTGGTGGACGAAGAACCTCCCAAACTGCCAACCACGAAGTGACACGTGGTCCAATCAGAAGAAGCCCTCGCCAACTTGGATCACTTTACCTAAACAAGGGTTAGGATCCAACTAAGGGGGCCTACCGATTAACCGGCCCGGTCCCCAGGCCCGGCCCATTAAGAGATAAATGGGCTCCAGCATCCCTGGCCCATGCGTCTCCTATAAAAGGAGGATTCAACCTCCTTTCTCAGGACGTTGAATACTAGCCAATAAGAACGAACACACTTGTACTTCCACTTGTATCGTTATTCACACTATATATCAATAAAGATCATCTTTCACAGTGGACGTAGATCTTACTAGATCGAACCACTTATATCTTTGTCCATTATATGTGATTGCTTGCCATTCGTGTATATAACCATAGATCAATCATCGTTGTGAGCGAAGGATTATACCCTGCTGCGAACACGAGTCGTCACCTTATATTCCACTCAAATCATACCCTACACTTAACCCTCAGTTATACTCGTTGTTTCTTCAACTATATTATAACATTAAAATTTACATTATTTCATTTATATTTTGTGACTTTTACACTACAAAGCATTTCTCCCTTGAGTTAAAACATTTCTACCCATGACTCAAAAATTTTAAACCTTACGTTCAACTTCGACCACATCCTAATTTTGGGAATGTTGCGTCATTACACAGTTAAAAAATGAATATGGTTTCCCAAACTTATTAATCAACCTGTTTTATATCATGTTTAAAAATTCATTTGATCGATGTCACAGTATATCCTAAACTATGACCTTTTGTACCCGCTTGTGCATCCACAATACTCTCAACATAATATACCCTCATTTACCCAATACTAATTTACCGATATAGCTACACCCAGTCTCCTAAGCCATAGCCAACTACCATTAGTTAGCTCCTCTTGGCTAGACTAAACTCATACATAAATGCCTATCTACCCGATATACATCTTGTGCCTTGAAAACAAATAGCCCGCTATGAGCTCAAAGAGATGCCTTAAAGATCCTTGCAAACTGGGGTTTGTGTTTGGTAGATTAGGTTTCGCAATTCAGAAGGAGGTAGCGACGCAGCTTGTTGCCCGCCTACCTCATATTTTGATGTAACTTGACAAGTTTAATTAATGGAAAGAGTTAATTTGTTTTAGACGTGTAATAATGTTTATATGATATAATGCATAACATGATATACTGTGACATAATATAACACATGATATAACTTAATATGACATAACATACCAAATAGAACATGACATAAAGATAATTTTCATTTTGCACTAAGCATTGTTACATGAAAACAATGAGCGATTATTGTTGCTTATGATTATGATTGTTGCTCTAATTACTTTTAGTAAAGAAAACTTTGAATGTCTCCTTTTCATTTAGGTGATGTGTCCAAATGTCTTTTTAGTGCAGTTGTTTTGATGAATAATTTTAGTATGACTTGATCTTTTAAGAGTAATTTAGCATTAATATAATTGTATTTCGTATAACATTTAAGAGATCATATAAGCATGTTTCAATTAAATCGACTCAATACCCCTAAACATGCTTTCTCTTGATTTGAAACAGGAGACGATTAATTATCCCTAGTTTATACACCCACTTGCAAAACCTAACATATTGGTTTTCGATTGATCTTGTTTTGGTTTCGCGTGTTTTTTATTCAGTTTCGGTTAACGGTTCAGTTATTGTTTACTCTTAGATATTGTTAATCACGTAATACGTCAATTTTTTTAACTAAAAAACAATATTATACTCAAAATAAAGAAATTAAATGCAAGTTTTTAATGTTGTTTAAAAAAATATTAACGTATGAAAAAAATATTTTTGTTTAAAGATCATGAGAGTAGTTGACTTAAAATAAGAGGGAAAGTGTAACTAACATAATAAGAAAACAAAATTAAGTAAAATTGAGAGCATTAAAATGTAATGAGATGAGAGGATTAAAGAGTAATTAGGGTTTGAAAAACTAATTTGCTTTTATTTTAGGGTTACCTTATACATTAAGAGTAAAGATCAAATACAAAGTGTTTTTCGGTAAAACTGTGAGAATCAAATGGGGTAAAAAAATTTATTTTTTTTAGAATATTTTTTCTCCATGTGCTTAAACATACTTTCTAGATGAATAATACAAAAAAAAAAATTAATTATGTAATTACTCTAAACGTAATTACTCTACACCAATTTTTTTTTTTTTTTTTTTAGTTTTCAATACTATAATACATGTTTAACAATATGGGGAAAAAATTTCGAAAAAAAAATAAAAAAAATACCCTCCTTTGATTCTCACAGTTCTTACCAAAAAACACTTTGTACATGATCTTTCCCCATACATTAAATGTTAAAAAACTCTTAACTTTTAGGTATTATAAAACGTTTTTCTCAAATGCATTATAGTATAGATTAACGTACCAAACATGTTTTGGAACGGCTTTTTTAGCACTTGAAAGTGATTAAATTTGTGTGTTAATGAAAACAAGTGGTAAGCATTTATAAAAACCCGCCGCTCTATCTAAATCCCGCCCAATCAACCGATGGATACCAGGTGAGTTCACCACAGCCACGGGATTAGCACCAGCCTAAGTCAAATGAGGAATAAAATGGAGAATATTTGGATTTTGTTGTCCTCTATGTATCAAACTAAATAATAACAATAATTCATGTACTAAAGTCTAAAGATGACTGAATAAAGCTTTGCATAAATATCATTTGCTTTGAGCCTCCTATTTTTTTAAACGTGTAGATTAAATGGAATCCCACTTAAGTTGCTTCAACCCTATTTGACGGAAGTCCTGAGTTCGAGTGAGGGGTGAAACCCGTCTCACTTGAGGGGGGGGGGGGGGTATCCTCCCCAAGCATAAAGGGAGAATAAATCTCCCATTGCAAGAATCGAACTCGAGACCTCGAATAGGAAACCTCGAAGGGTGAAAACCTGCTCACCTATGTCAAGCGTCATTAAGAAATTTATATAATATATAAAGCGATTTCTATCTGTTTTAGAGCTGATACTAAATAATTAATTAAATAAATAAGAAATAACATTAAAACAGGCGGTAACGGGCAACAAACTATGCCGCTAGGCGCTAACCCATTTTTTAAATAGCTAATACAATGAATACAACTTTTGTAACCCCCCCCCCCACACACACACACACAATAAATATATACACTCATAAGGCCACAAAGTATGCCAATGATCTGTGGGGCAATTGGTCACACAGTGAGGTGGGAGGGTTTTCTCCTCGGAGTTCCCGCCCGGTTGAGGTCACGAGTTCGATTCCTGGCTGCCCCGGGTTTACCCTGGCCAGGCCCCGTTGTGGAAAGTCGGTTGAAGCGCTTTGGCGCCGTCTCGAACTCGGGCCGCGTCTCACCCCAGATGTGTCATAGACCACTGGGACGCCGATCCCAAAAAAAAAAAAAAAGGCCACAAAGTATCTTTTACTTTCTATCTTGTCTATCTCAGAACTCTCTCTTTTTCACATACATCAATAAAATAGTATAAAAAGTGTTACTAAATATATATCTTATATAATAGTATAAGATTATTAAAATGGGATAAGATTTATATATTCTTAATACAACTTAAAAATAACATATAAATATTAGATTAAGAAACTGTTTAAAAGTAATATAAGATTATTAAACTGTTTAAAAATACTTACTTTGAAACTGCAAGAAAAAATCATTTCTCACATAGTCAATCACCTCATGCCAATAGAAAAAAAAATCATAAACAAAAACAAACACAAAAATCTCATATTGGCCTAAAATTCACCTGTTACTCAATTCATAAGACTCAAACCCACGTCATTTTGATGGAGATAAATTTCCTAGTGTCAAGAGGCCATCGGCACCATGCTCACACATGCTTGTTTAATAATATCTTTATTACCCTTATCGTCTTTTTATTTGTTGGTTGATTGTTGTTATAGCGTCGAAAGAACTCCAAAAATCAAAAAAAATAATTCATTCACTGCTCATAATCCTTACACTTATCTAAAGAACATAGTTTTACATAGATGATTAATGGATATGACTAGGAATGTAAACAAGCCGAGTGTCCTGAGCTACGAGAAATCAGCTTGCTAAACGTATTATAGATGTATAGATAAATAAATAAATAAATAAATAAATAAATAAACTCGTTATAAACTTAAAGATACACTCATTGAACATCTATATGAGCAATTGATAACTCGAAATAAATAGAGGTTATAAGTTTTTCAGGATTCAAATAATTTAATAATAATAATAATGTACTTGTAATTCAATAGTATATACCTTAAACATTGACAAAATCTATGTTTCTTATTTACAGCTATGAAATATAAATAATGGTATGCAACACAAACCAATCTCCTGAAAGAAGAATGTACACCGGAGTATTGGACACACTTTTTAACTTATTGAAGGCAGCATAGGGTTCATGCCTAAGCCCGACCCGCCAAACCCACCAGGTTCCGCATGTTTCACTCGACCAAAGTATCTGATGTGGCGCAGCAGCCTTGCTAGAAATGTGTTGTGGCATATTGTTGAGCTGTCACATATAACGGCCACGTGCTTGCGGGCCCTGGTTATAGCAACATTCATTCGTCTACTATCGCCAAGAAATCCGACAGCTCCTAAAGTGTTTGATCGAACCTTGGAAGGAAAAAAATGCGCCAATTGTTAATAACTTGTGTATCAATAAGTAATGTTTCTATTAAAAGAATGTAGAAAAACAGCTTCTTTTCTTTAACCATGTGACCCGTTACCAATAACTCCTGGGACCCCATCAATACCCGGCTAGCTAATGGGATCGTGTAAAATGCAACTTTCATGGGTCATGTGGCCTAAAATGGGGGGGGGGGGGGGGGGGGGGGGGGGAACTTTAAAGCTTTTTGTATGTGTGTAGTAATGTACACAGAAGTACACCTTTCAGATGGAGTACAAGAAAGATTCAAGATTAAATAAAAAATCTTGAATGACAATTATTTATATAAATATTCAAAATTTGGGACAATGTGAATTGGTCAACCCGATTTGACCCATTTGGGCCCGTATATAAATTACACATTTGGCTCTAACTTGTTACGTGGCGAATCTGACCTGCCTATGGAACAAAGCTAGTAAATACAACTCGACTTAATTAGATTTTGTAGACATACCACATATATGACTGCAACAGGGTAAATTTTTTTTTTTTAAATTATTGTATCGAAAGTTGTCCAAAGTGTATTTTAATGGATAAAGCCACCTAAATTATATTATAAAAATACAATTTCATTGTTGATATAACATTTTTAACAATATTGGACTAAATATTTATGAAATGTGAAAAAAGCATTGAACCCAGCCTGACCTGTTTTGACCCGTATAAAGTATACTGTATACCTGCCACCTCTATGCAAAATGAACTCTTATCCTAAGGAACAAAGTAAGTAAATAACTTCGGTTCAATTAATATTTTTTTTACCATAGATATGATGACTGCATCAGCTTCCCTGCCTTGAAAGCTATCAATAGTTGCAATTTCAACTCCCCTAGCCAGTGGAATTTCATCTAGACTATCCCTTAGTAACTGCACTTGAGCAACATACGGAGATTGCACTGCGATTGCTGCTGGGCTCACGCCTGCATATAATATTCCATCCCACATTAAATAACATAACTGATAAACATCCACCAGTATACTTTTCTACATTCAAAATCCACGCGTATTTACCAGAGTTCCATGAACAGAAAACGAGGAGCATAAGATTGTCGAAAAATGTATTGAAAATGTAACTTTTTACGACTTTAAGCAGCCTACCTGCTTGTTGCATTTTTTTAAGCAGATAAGCACTTTTGAGTGTTTGGGAGAAGAAAAATGTCTTACACATTGTCCATGTATTTTAGGGTAAAATAAGTTGTTTTCAATAAGCAGCTTGAGATTGCTTTTTCAAACCGTTTATTTTGGATAGATTTAAAATTACAAAGCGAGTGAAAAAGCCTCGAGATAGATAATAAATTAGACAAAATATACATATATAATTTTCAAATAAAACCAAGAATATGTACCTGCATATATCAGCGAGAGAACATGTTGAACAACAACATCCGCTTCACCTTCATTGTAAAACGAGCCTGTGCCAGCTAGGTCTAATTGCTCCTCACAACCAGGTGATAAACTACCGTATGGTTTCCTTGTATCAAGCAATAGCAATGGACATTGTGTTATCCATGTGGGCTGCAGTAATGCACAAACAATATTCAATAACAATGACTACAAATAACAATAATCTTGACTAAATCATTTCATTGAAATTATCAGATTATTATTGAAATATATACGTTTTTAAACATATTTGGCACATCACTTATACATATCAAAACAAAAATTATCCGTTTTAAATTGTTATCCAACCCACGCATTTTGTCATCTGTGACCATTCCCTACTAACAGCAATACATGTTTACACAAGAAGCAAAAGTTGTGTAAAGTGTATTTTCAATGCATAAAACTTTCTAAATTAGTGTATTAAAAAAAATAAAATTAAAATAATATAACTTATGTAATCATATTAGACATGCTGATTTATATAAAAGAAAAACATCATTTGCGGAAAAAGTGTCTGAGGGTAACTCGACCCATTTGGACCATTTTGACCCAAACCCATTATGACCTCCTACCCAACGAGTCCATTTTGCCATCTCTAAGCATTCCCATACCTGTACAAAGGGGGAATCAAGAAGAAGATGAGAGGAAACCATCTCTGAAGATTTCAATAATCCACCATACATTTCCTTCGAAGCCCAGCTAGAAATTGCATCATTCATTCGATATTGTATTGTTAACTTAGTAGCAAGAATGCCATCATGTAAGCTTATAGACTTTTCCAATAAAGACACCCCAAGACCACCTTCTAAAGCTTTCCTAGAAAGAATCACAGGTGCCAGCTGGCACTGATCACCAGCAAGAATACACCTTCTTCCCAGCAATATCGGAATCCAGCAAGCTGGTTCGATTGCTTGACCCGCTTCATCAATAACCACAAGATCAAAAGCCTTTAAACGCCTGATAATCGGATCTGCTGCACCTGTGTTAGTAGTAAGCACAACTTGAGCATTACCTAATACATCCTTAACCGTTTCTTTTTCTTTTTTCTTTAATTGCTTGCCCGTTTGTTTCAAAAGTTGTCTAATTCCAGCCGCCAATGAATCATCTTTCAAACATTGTCTCAAATCCTTCCTGAGATCTGACCTTTTTCTCTCAAGTTCTGACCTAAAACTCGCGAGTTTAATGTTTACAATCTCGACCAATGATTTCGAAACAACAACTGGAGAAATACGTGAGGGATTCCCGAATCGTACGATGTTAATCCCAACATCTGACAGTTTTTCAACCATGTTATCCACAGCAGCATTTGTGGGGGCGGTCACTAGCACACGTTCCCCTTGTTCAACAGCTCGGATAATTATTTCCTTCAAAATACCAGTTTTTCCGGTTCCAGGTGGACCTTGTATGATCAAAACAGGTCGTTTTTTGTTCAAACCTAATGAAATTGCCTGCTTTTGAGATGAATCAAAGTTTTGTGTGGATTTGGTTTCTGAGAGTTGTGTATCATTCCAGTCAGTGAAAGAGTTATTTTCCAACCATTTAATATCATCTTTGTCCCCAAAAAGTGTTGCTACAACTGCAATTGAAGGGTTGTGCTTGTGCAGACCTTTTTTCTGAAGCATCATCAGGGCTTCACAGTTACGCTGAAATAAGATATAGTAAAACATATATCAAATTTTATTTAGGATCATGTAAATGATATTAATATCCTTGATAATAAAGATCTAAGCAACTCAAGTACCACATTTAAATCATTTATTTTAATGATATTTTAACCGATCCCATAGAATTATTAAGCCTAGACAAGGGTAGAAATGAACATGAAAGAGAGATGGTAACACTAGAGTAAATTGGCTAACACTTCTGGTGGAAAGATAGTCAAAAAGGTTCAGACCAGAACAAGTCATCTTTCAGTATGTCCCAAAAGGCCATCTCAGCTATTTTTTAACTGTTTCGATGTAAATTCATAACTTAATTGACCCATTAAAATGGGTCGAAAGTGCCAACCTTAGCCAACAAATATAAAACTCATGAGAAATAAAGGTCCATTAAGAATAAACAAGATAGCTGATATTTAGGTGAAAAGATTTGCAGTTCATATAAACAAAATCTAAACACCACACTATAAATTTAAAAAATTACCTCATATGTAACTGCATCAGCCAGTCCATGAATCCGATCTATACGAACACTTTTACCAAACAACTTTGAAAAAGTGGGATCGCCATGTCGGGATTCAAGAGCCACAGTGATACTACATCCATCTTCCTCCAAATTATTAACAAAACCTTGCATACCTGAAATTGAACTGGCTGCACCCCTGCTGTCACATGTTCTCACACAAACCATGTCACCGGGAGACAATGTTGTTGGTGGCAACCTATGATTTCCCTCAACCTTAAACAACACTAAATGCATGCCACCTAATCCTGTATACGTACTGACTGCAAACAGATTGCAAATCGTATCACATAACTCTTGTTCTGCTTGACCATGGCTAACAAGGAACTCAATTGGTTTATTTGGATCAGAACTGGCGGCAATAGGAACGGCATCTAATTCCTGTTGGGTGAATTCCAATTCAGAATCCCTTTCAACACGAAGAAGGTTGGCCATACGTTCTGAAAATTCATCAATTCTCGCCTGAATCGCCTTCACTTTCTCTAGCTCCATGCCCAAAACACCATGAACGGCCTTTGGGGTTGCAACTTTTCTTGCAATGGCCCTATGCTGAGCTGTAGATTAATTAACTTGTGAATTCAGTACATAGAGGGTCAAATAACCACAAAACATTACTAGAAGAACAACTTAGGGTAGTTGGATGTGATTATAGAATATGATAACAAAAGATAGTGTGTGGATGTGATTTAGAGCTTAAATTTGTGATGATCAGATAATCATGTTAGAGTCTGCCAGTCTGGGGTATATGCTGTGATTATACAAAGATAAATATGTAAACGAACCATAGTTATCAAAATCCATCGCCTTGACCGCCTAGGCGACCAATTTCCTAGAAGCCACCAGATCCCACTTTTCCCTCCTAGATAAAAAAAAGCCACAGTTTGCTTTTTAAAACCTAGTCCCCTACTAATATAATCGACCAATACTTACCAATTTATAGAGATATATATAAATCTCAATCAAATCTTTTTTTTTTTTTTTTTTAATATATATGATTTTTAAAACACTTATAGATATTGAATTATTCTTCAATATACAAACACTTCAAGTCATTCATTTACCATCAACTGATTTTGTCTACTACATAGTTATTATCAAAGGCGTGTTAATCCTTTTAGCAGGTATGGCTAAATCAGTGAGTTTACATTTATCTTATTTTATAAGATGATTGTTATTTGTAATGATTTGGTGATTTTTTTATTTGCGCTTCTCGCCTAGGCTACAGGCGGAGCCTAAGCGCCTTGAGTGCGCCTCACGCCTTTGATAAATATGTAAACGAAGCATATTGTTGCAACTAATCCTAAACAGACTAACTGACCTCTAAACAATAAGAAAATCAGGAATCATGACAGTTTTACAATACCAAACCCTAGAAAGCAACTTAAAAACCGACAAACTACCTGATCTTGCAAGCTCCTTAAACAACATCCAGGACTCAGTAGTCTGCCAATCATGAACCAAACCCTTCCTATGAAGCTCCTGAACCACATCCCTAAGCTCCCTCTGAAAATGATCAAACAAAGTGGGATAATGAGTGCAGGCCTTCAAGCAGACAGACTCAAGCCCACTCGGCATCGGTACCGCGCTTAAATAAGGCTGCGCCTGTATCACAAACGTCAATCCCGGCCCCATCCGTTGCCTCACCTCTCCAAACTCACCTTGCAACTCAGCAGCACCGAAATCCGTCGCCATTGCCTTCATCCCTTGACTTATCCACCTCACCACACATTTACCTAAATCTCTTCGACCTAACGGATCGCCGTTTTGTGATAAAGTGGTTACATCGATTGGTTTACAGTCTGTGTATTCGTCGTCCTTGTTGTTAGGTTTAATAATGCTTCTGTTGGTACGGGTACGGGTTCGGGTACGGGTTAGGGTTAGGGTTTTGGGTTTGGGGATGGGTTTGGGTTTGGTATTGGAGCTGTTATGGAGAGTGAAACGTAAAGGAAGGTTGAAACGGAAGGGGATAAGGGTGTGGGGGGCTAACGTGCGCCGGAGGGTGTGTATGCTCCATGGGTCAATTGTATCGGTGGAAGGGATGGTAATGGAATGGGTCAAAACCATGGTTGGAAAGAACTCCGGCGAGGCCGGAGTAAGTGGAATGGAAATGTGGAAGAAATTGGGAGAGGGAATCTGGTTACGGTTTATATAATAATAATAATAATAATAATAATAATAATAATAATAATAATAATAATAATAATAATAATAATAATAATAATAATAATAATAGGGCAGGGGTCATCTGGAGGTTGAGAGTTTGATTCTGGTTGGAGCCATAGGGGTTTTATTTTGGGAGATCTCTAATACTGGTGGGATGGGTAATTAGTAGGGATGAGCATACGGTCCCGAAAATCGATCTCGAACCGAAAAAATACCGATCTCGTACCGAACCGATACCGAACCGAGGGTGTTCGGTATCGGTATCGGTATCGGTACCCACATTTAGAGGTTTTCGGTTTCGGTATTATCGGTATCGGTACGGGATCGGTATGGTATCGGTATTTTAAGGTAAAATACCGATACCACACCGGTACCGTATCGATACCGAACCGATACCGATACCGTACCGATATAACCGGTATCGGTATCGGTATTGGTTTTTTGGACTTTTCGGTATCGATATTGTCGGGATCGGTATCGGTTCGGTACCGATACCGTCCCGAGCTCATCCCTAGTAATTAGTACAGGCTGACCTAGAGTGTTAGTCAGGTAATCAGTACATACTGGCTTAGAATGTTAGTTTGAGCTCTACCGGCTGCACCACTTGCCGTTCAAAATAATAATAATAATAAATTAATAATAATATAATAATAAATGAAGATTCTTTGGAAAAATGGAAAAAATGTGAGTGGTGGGTGGATGGGTGGCGGTAGGGGAATCACAAGTTGATTTGTGATTGGGTGCGTGGATGAATAGCCAGATTTGCTTACGTGTCCTTATTTTGGTTGTGTTGACGTGGTGGCTTGTGATCCTATGTTTTTGGTTGATGCAAAATCAAAAGCCCACACTCCATTTGTAACCAATATACCTGATATACGACTTCAAAAAGGTTTTTCTTTTCCTTTTAATTTCATACAAGATATTTTTTTCCCTTAATATCCATATCTATACTATATTATAAAGCATGAGTGAAGGATACCTGCAAAATTTAAGTAAATACAACCTTTATTGCTTATAGTACAATGCTTGTTGAAGTCATTTAGGGGGTAAAATTGTCTTTCTACCCAAATATTAAATTGTTGAAGAAATTAAATTTAAGGTTGATGAAGAAATTAACAATAATGTGGTGACTCTTTACATTCATAACATCCATGTCTTTATTATGTTTGTATTATTGTTATAGTCTTATAAATATTATTTAGTATCTAAATAATGGGGTGACTCTTCACATACATAACTTACATATCTTTTAATTTTTATAGCCTTATAAAGAGTGGTCTTTTATTTGGTATATGAAACATCAATGAATAAAGTTCTCTCTTCCTTTATTCTTTCTTTCCATACATGATGTTTAGAGTGTTCTTCTCATGTTTATATAACTTGTATGTAGGTTGCTACTAGATTGTTATTTTCCAACACGTTATTAGCACGAATTTTCTTGTTGCTCTTCGTTTTAGCAATCTTAATAATGCAGTCTTAAAATCGTATTTGAATGAGTGCAAACAGGCTGAAAAGTATGATACATGAAGACCAAGTGGTGAAACCATGTATTACATTTTGCCAGTAAAGCAAGATAGATTTAATGAAATCGACATTCCTCTAACAAGTTATTAAATTTAGAATCATTAGTGCTAGGTTTGTTTTTGAAGTCACTTAATTCTTAGTTTCTTGCTTAAATACTATTTTTTACTTGTAATGTAAACCACTGAGTTTTTACTATAATCACACATATACATACATTCATATTCTTTTCATGGCTACTTCTTTTATCATTAATTTTGGAGTTGTGTTTATATATAGTTAATGAATACGACAAGTTAATAAATTTGAATAAAAAACATCGTGTCTAAAATTTGTAACAACGACCATAGTTAAAAATACCTAGCAAAAATGGTTTTCTAGATCTAGCACACCTTTAAAATCAAATACTACACAATATATCATGAGAGAATCGATAAACTAACAGTAACGAGTATCGCACGACAAATTGTCTCCCCGCAGCAACGCGCGGGTTCCCCACTAGTGTTAACTTAATACATAACAACCCAAGTTTAGATACTATATATAAATTTTCAAAGACAATGCCCTAAATAATATGCGGGCCAAAGCAGTTGTTTCATTTAAATCGTTTTTGAGTCGGGCCTGAGAAGAGTATTCGCATAATTTTCTATATAGTTACTTTCTCAAAATTATATAAAAATATAGAGTTTTCTTTCATTTGTATTCTTCATCGTTATCTCTAAAATAGAGATGAGGTTTAGAGAACTTACACTAGTTAATCTTCGCTATCCTCTCTAAATATAATTTTGTTAGCGTATGAAACAGAGAAAAACAATAAAATAAGTGTCTGTATGTAAGGAAAAATAAAGATAGAGAATATGATGTGAGAGGTTGTTAAAATAACTAAATAAAGTTTAAAGAAATATATTTATTTTGGTCAAATTATACCGATATAGATTGAAAACCTAAGATAAAATGCTCTAAATATTTAGTGGGTGATAAAGCCAAACATGCCCTAAGAGTATATATTTTATTATCTTGACTTAGAGTTGTAGAATTGTATGATGAATCCAATGGGTATTTTCGGGTCATACTAAAGAAAATTGGATTTGTTAGATGATGGGGCTTGAGCATTGGTTAAAAATTTACGAAGCTAGAGGCCAATGGTTTGTAGCATTTTAATGATAGTGGTACACAAAAAGATATTGTTAGGTCGATCAACTTAATCGATTGAACCACATGACGTTTGTTGTTCATATGATTGTTTCTCTTATGTATATTGCCATTTCGTCTAGTAATGAGTGTCATCTGTTTGGGTATAGTAAAAACTTATTTTTGATCATCAAATCACAAAAAAGAGAGTATGTACAACAAAATACATGTGTTTATCATGTCTGCTGTGGGTTTTTCGAGTTACCTTGAATCAGGTTATTCGAATTTGAAAATGTTGAAACATAACTGAAGTTGAAATTTTAAGAAAACGAATTCAACATTCAGTGTGGATGCTAACCGAATTGAATATTAGAAAGTCATATCGGAAATTTGAATTTGGTTAGGTCAAATTTCAATTTTGTTTAGTCAGCTTTCAAGCTTTTCAAATCTAATTTAAATAATGGACACTAATTATGTGTACATTTGGAGGTATATAAGTTAGTTTTAATTTAAATCACATAATATATATTAATGTGATGTGATGAAAAGTAATATAACACCCCTATAAAACCCCAAGGGTTAGAACACACCCCCTTTAGACCCCTAGGGGGTTAGTTAGGCCATGTATCAAAAGGGGTCATCAAATCTCATTATGATTTATTTTGGTACCAAACTTACCAACACAATGGGGGTAGTTGAGTCTTTGTACAAGAGAAGGTATTAGATCCTCTAAAAACCATGTGGGCTTAAACAATCGTTAAAAAAGATGAGACATGCAATGAAACGCTTATTATTCCTACAATAAACAAAACAATGGACATTTCTGTTACCAATTAATAGTCATTCGATGAGTTTGGTATTCATTATACTACGTAACATTCAGTATTAAACTACTTTCTTTCTCTTGAAATATTTTTCGACGTCTCGTAATCAAAGCTTGATCATGGAGAGTAACCTTCATGACAAAGCTAACGATGTTATCTAATTTTGTCTCCAACATACCTTCAAGCATGTCTAAAGTTCTAAACCAACAACTCATTCGTATGTATTGTAATTTCAACTTTTATATAAATTTTGGACCGAGCGATTTGGTGAGTGATGATATTGAATCAATAATGTTTTTTTTTTCCATATAATATTAACAAGATGAATGTTTTCTAATTGATTTTAAGCAAACTGTTTCTTCAAGTTGAAAAATTATGCCTCTTTTGATTGAATTTACCATGAGTTGTGTCACGAGTCGATCTAAACTAGACTAATCTTGTAGACGGAATGGTAGGCTGTGGTTATAGATGTAAACGAGTCGATCTAAACCTGACCAATCTTGTATACAACTAGTGAACGTTAGAAGGGCTCAACTTCTAAAGCTATTTACAACACTAACTTGAGTTGTGATTCCTCTAAAGCGGAAGGGAGCTTCATGAGATGTGGGTTTGGTTTAAAAAAGTGTGTTTGAGGCGTAAGGCACCTATGGCACAACCGCCATTGCCTCAGCCTACACAAGGCCCTATTTACAATAAGCGCACCTAAGGCGCAGATTTTGGCATAAAATTTAACCTGAGGCGCACCTGAGGCGCGCGCCTCATGTATTTTCCATTATTTTGTGCAGCAAATTGTTGTACTGCACGTTTTCCGGGTTGTAGGTGTATGTAATTTTCCATATGATGTTAGGAACCTGTAGGAAATATATAAACAGATTACACAATTATTTGCGCCTCGGGTACAAAAAGCAATGCGCTTTTGTGTTTGGCGCTTCACGCCTCAGTTTTAGACCTTTAACTTTTGTGCCTAGCGCTTCACCCCTCTGTTTTAGACCTTTCGCTTATGTGCGCTTCTTGCTTTATAAAACCAAGCATGTGGGCAGTAATTTGTTACATGTATTTACCCCTTGAGTTTGTAACTAAAAACCACACACACAACTTAACTTTTTTCAGCGATGAACATACATACAAAATCTACTTCTAAAATCCACATAATGCTCACTCGGACTCAAACCCGCACCATTTTAGTCGGATAAACACAGTTCCACTAGGCCAAAATGTTGCAAATTTTCGATCAATACATCCCCATGACCATGCAGCAACAACCCTTTGGACAAAAGGACCAAACATGCAGCAAATATAATGTAACGAAATGGTAATAAACACATTTCATTCCCATCCATTAACCATTCTAGTTTAGTCATTAGATTCATGTATCCAAAAGGTGTTTAACTTACAAAGCTCATACATACACAAGTTCAAAGAAAACTGAAGCAAAATGTTCATATGATAACTGATATCATAATTTCATAAATCATAAACAGGGTGAGGATTATGATATGATATATGATACATTATAGATTCATATCGGCAGGCTGATCTGGCTTGTTTGAGTTCCCTTGTTCTACTTTCACATCTGCTGCTGATACTGAACCTGAATTTGAACCCTGCCAATATACGTATGCGCAAATGTTTAATAATTATTTATTATTTTTAATAATTATTAATTATCTAGGTTTTCACCTTTAAAGATATTTCAGCAAATGATGCATCCATCTCTCTAGCCCCAGCATGGTCACCTTCCTTTATATCATCCTGCACACACACAAGGGTGACATCAGCATGAAGAAGGTTATTCAGGGGTTGTTTAGATGTGTAATGAAAGTTGTTAACTATATGTTGGGCACTCGGTTTATTTTACTCGCTGAAACAAAACGAATCTTAGGAAATTTCTTTTGGATGTGGTTTTGCAGTTTAAAGTTGTAATAATCACATAATCGTATGTTTGAATGACTGCTAAACGTTTACCCTTAGATGAGTGGTGTATTGTTGTTGCACCTTGTCTAGACTATTCGAGCCCCAATAACCAAATAATAGCAAAATTCGTTCATCCAAGCGATAAAACGCGATTTTAGTGATCTTAAATCGCAATCACAAGATAAACAAATCCAACAACCTCTTCGGATAGTTCTAAAAGTCACCGCAAATATTCACTCATGCTAGCTAATCTCATATTATACTTGTTTAACATTTTAACCTTGATAGACTAAGGGAATAGCAACGGGGTTCTAATATCAGGAAACATGGGATAGAAAAGTAAAGAGTCACAAAAGTGCACATACCATGTCCTTAGGCTCGGTATCATGAAGTTCCCTTTTCACGCGTCCAACAAAAGGCTTGCTGCAAAAGAAAAAAACAAAATAAAAAATTGAAGATAATAAAGAAATCAGAAAATAGAATAGAAAAACTAAAAAAAAATTTGAAAGCTGCAAAGGAGGGGTTACCCCTCGTTTTCATCATCAGAATCGTCTGATCTTCGATCGTCGTCTTCTTGATCTTCATCTGCCTGAATAATGATAAATTTACTTATGTAAGCTTCTCATGAAAGAAATATTATTAATCTAGCATCATCAAGAACAGCATGGTATGGTGTCTTTTTCCTCCCATTATCATTGTTCAAGGAGTATAAGTGATAAATATTTTATACAAAAAAAAAAGTAGTTAAAAATATCTTAATCTGCAACCAGTTGGATAATGTACATCATCATCATCATCAGTTAATCCCACCAATAGCAAAAGCTAAGGTAGGGTCTGAGGAGGGTAAGATGTAGACAGCCTTACCTCTAACCCGTGGGAATAGAGAGGCTGCTTCCAGTGAGACCCCAGCTCGTGGCTTTGTATCAAGCCTTGGACATAAGGTACATAACACTTAGCAATCAGGACAAACCCGACTGGTGCATGTACCCCCTTGTCTTTTAGCTATCAACGCCACCACATGATGCATGATTAACCGTCCGTCATTCTTTAACGTTATTTTCACGAAATTAATAAAATAACGTTAAAATTAGTGCAACTTTACTTTTGCTCCCCGAGAGCCACACATATATACATTATATGTGCACGGCCGTAATTGGATAATGTACATGAAATGTAAAAAAAATAAAATTAATGCAGATACTAAGAAAATCAAAAGACAATTGAATTCTTCACCAAAAACAGAGTGTCTTCAATAATATGTCAAACAAAAATGGTAATTTAATATTTGCACTTGATTCAAATATTCAATCGCCGTTGAACTTCAATACTCTCCAGAAACAAAAACTAAGTTCGAATAGGTGGTTTAGCTTCATACTTGTGAATATTTGATTTCCAGGTTATCTAGTAAATTTAGGGTTTCCAGGTTATCTAGTTGAACTTATAGGCTAAAAACAATTATCTTTTAAAATTAAATGTTTTATTTTATATTTTGTTTCATATGAATTCAAGTCACCGGCGAAGTAAACAATCCCACCTATTTAGACAATAATATTAGTTTACTTAAAAGTCCTGTTAATTCTTAGAAAGAAGCGTACAATAAATCAGTTCTAATGACATAATAAGCCAAATATAAGTTATGTTTTCATTTCTAGAAAAATGTAAACCTTCATTTCCTCTAGTAGTACTAAGAATGCAATTTTGCCATGAGATATCATCTATGTTTTGAGTGTAGATACACACATGTACTCAACATACAAGACAAAACTGATGAAACATACCTCAGGGAATTCTGTGTCAGGGGGGCGTTCTTGGAATTGCACACTTGGAGCATGTTGAAGTTTAGAAAGATTATCAAGAAGCTTTGATCTTATTTCATCCAGCAGCTGGCGTGAGTTCTTATTTTCCATATTACTCGGAGCAACGTGAAGAGTATAATCAGGGCCAAAATACTCATAATACTCGTGTTGAGGCATTTTATCTTCTAGCTCAACCCCAAGAGCGACTCCAGTCTGCACAAATAAATGAAAGTATCCATTATACTTTTAGTTTTGAGTAGCACTTTTCACCATTTTAAACATTCATAATTAATAGCCTTTCCTAATCAGTTCCTTACCAAATGAAATAAAAATGACTATTTGATAAAATTACCAACTTACCGATTCTTTTAACCTATCGATCCCTTAAATAATCAGAAATTATAAGACAGACAATTGTGTAATTGTCAAACAAACAAATAAGAAACACCCACACATTACG
Source organism: Ambrosia trifida (assembly GCA_028751855.1). Classification (NCBI taxonomy): domain Eukaryota; kingdom Viridiplantae; phylum Streptophyta; class Magnoliopsida; order Asterales; family Asteraceae; genus Ambrosia; species Ambrosia trifida. The sequence continues at coordinate 6,445,576 of CM054126.1, read as the reverse complement.
TGGCACAATCCGTCTACTACAAGTGACTATCTTACTCTTATTATTTAAAACCACAGTAAACAAATATTCACCTCATAGCACCAGCAGCGAGCAACATTTCGGATTGTATAGCCTCCACCGCCAAGCAACAGTAAGGGCACATTAAATGATCTCATATATTTCACACATTCAGCATGGCCTTTAATTGATAGATTAAAGCAGCCTAATCTATCTCCTGATAAAGAATCTGCACCACATTGTAACACAACTGCACCGGGCCTAAAAACTTCCATAACCTTACCAATTATTGGCTTAAATAACGATTGATAACTTTCATCATCAATGCCGTCATCAAGAGGGACATTTAGGGAATAATATTTTCCTTTTGAATATCCAATATCTCTTATATCCCCTGTACCAGGAAAATAATCTCCAAATTTGTGAAAAGAAACAGTCATGACCCTGTCAGTAGTGTAAAATGCTTCCTCCACACCATCACCATGATGAATGTCAATATCCACATATAGCACACGCTGCACCAAATAACATATATATCCAAGTCAGCTACAGTTTGTGTTCCAAATACAACGGGTCAAAATGTAAATATTAGCTAATAATTAGAGGAGTCAAATGAGCTCAGCAGGCCAAAGATTGCATGACGTATATTCAAAAGTTTTACTAAGACCACCAAAATATTAGAACAAGTTCAGAGGTCACCCACATATCAATTTGGTTTCATTTATGCAGATTCCCGCAACAAAAGAAATGTCGGAAAACTGTAGGATGACAAAATTCGCATATATTTAAATTTTATCACGACTTGAGTTATGAAACCCAAATATGACACAAAATCTCCTCAAAATGATTGCTGAAAAGATTGTGTAATCTAATGGCATTTTCGCCATTTTCCAATTTTAGAAGGCAAAAGCTTTAAATATAAGGAAATTTGGTCATTTTACAATATTCTGGAAAATTTGTCAAAATCAGCATAAAAGAAACAAAACTGATACTCGGA